>JAMKCH010085574.1:0-41575 GCA_023653785.1 Ophioderma brevispina
ATGTGAGGTCAAATTATAAAATAGGCTGAAAATGTAAAATTGACCTCATTTGAAAAGTTGAAGTTCAATTGGAACCAAACTTGAGTCATCGGTGCAACATGGGATCCCTCATTTGTTGATGAGGTCAAAGGTCACATACCAAGGTCAAAGGTTATGTGAGGTCAAGTTGTAAGATAGGCTGAAAATGTAAAATTGACCTCATTTGAAAAGGTGAAGTTCAATTGGAACCAAACTTGGTTTATGGGGTTTACATGCAAACCCTCATTTGTTTGTGAGGTGCAAGGTCACATATCAAGGTCAAATGTCATGTTAGGCCTATCATTAACTAACCACGACGGCAGGCGACACAAGCCGTCCGAGGACCGATGTATTTTGTTACCATGTTGGTCCCTTTAGCTGATAGTACCCAGTAGTTTATCTTTCCATAGAGTAATACAGTAACAAGGTATTTCACAGACTACACTGGGGATTTTCCTGTTTCCGTAAAAGTCGGAAACATTCTAGAAGCAGATCTTGAACTTTGAAACTTTAATTTTCACTGACGGTGGGTAAATTTTGGTGATGAAAATTTGACCTTCCGTTCGTATACACGTTTAAAAGGTTATACATCCCAGCACTAGTTATGAGTGGGGAAAAAATATCAAAAGGATCAACAATTTTCCATACCATTTTTCTGTTATACAATCATGTAGCTAATCCAACCAGACTTGTTCATCATGTAGGGTATCACATGATACAACTACCCATGTCATTCATTTCCCTGCAATCTGTCCATACTGCCAGAGGCTGATTTTTGCCTATTTCTCAGATATTTAAAAGCCCGGGTTAAAGGCGGACTCAGAGATTTCCGGGTGAGGGCGCCCTCAATTTTCAAACAAATTTTTTTTGCATATACATAATACTTGTCCATATAATAATCACTGTGTGAAATAACTAAGCTCAAATCGAAGTCCTTCATATAGAAAATCACAACTTTGTTTAAAAATTCCGGATCCGGAAATTTTGTTATACACGGTATCCTATGCAGTGTTATACTGTACATAAATGTGTACTGCATGAAAAAGAAAAATCCAATTCATCTCTAACTTTGGAATTAAGCATTTTAAGTGAGTACCTTTAGTTCTAGTTGACTCTTTTTAATTACTACACAAAGATATATATTTCGATATCTCTGAGTCCGCCTTTAAGGAACATTATTACATTATGACAAAACCAGAATAAACAAAAAAATATTGACAGCGACACAGTTTTGACAACTGATTTGAATTAAATTTTCAACTAACTACATCCTATGTAAATTTTATGAAATTTCATTGCGGGCAAATATGATTTTTCTTCAAAATCGAGTTTAACACGTCTTTCTATGGAGAATAGGCATATAGAGGGCGCTATAACATACAAATTACAACCTTTGTAGGCCTATATGGCAAGAATCCTGCAATGGATTTGTCCGATTTTTGCACAGATGATAGCTCTTGCATGTCCCTACTTACAACAGTTTCAAAATTGTGTTGCCACTGCTTAAATTTGTTCTAAAAATAAGAGACAATTTTGCACGGGGTTCTATGCTGGGACTTGCGGTCAAGCTTGGCGCCATGCCTTGCAAACCCAGGTTATTTATTTCACCGAAGTTGTAACCCAATATGGTCGGGTCTATTTACGAAATGAACACCGCTAGCATGCAATAACTTGCAAAGCTTCGGGTGATCCAGCCATGAATTGTGGGTGGTAAAATGGTTAAAGGAATCAGAATGATATGACATTGATTTTAATTTATGTGTGCTCTTGTATTATATATATATGTTTGTTATATTTAGGTTGTGTTGCAGTTTGATAGTGGTGTTATGTTTTCTGGCCCCCCCTCCATCATAGCATTGACGACTATTATCTTGTCTTACCTTTGCATGTCATCCCTGCATTCCTTGCATGTAGCCGTTATCACCCAAGCAGAGAACACCACCTCATCTAGCCAAATCACCGGCATTGTTACCAGGCAGGTCAACATCCCCAGCCGCTGTACCTCCCAGACCTGCCAGCCCACGACCAGCCATGCTCTATCAAACAGGCCAGCCACATAATCCAATACAGGTAATGGTTACACCAATGTGTTTGTAGTTGTACCTCTGTTATTGTTTCCAAAGTAGCAGAAAGAAAGTCTGTTTTGGGGAGACTTATTATCACAACCCCAGGTCACTCTATCTTAACCCAGGTTATGTCACTCCATCTTAACCCCAGGACTTGCTATTGTATCTGGGGGGGGGGTACTCAACACAAATTACCATACGGGGATGGTCTCATTTTCAGCCTTCTGGTATATCATTGACCCTTTTTCCATGCCAATTTTGGTATAGCAATGGGTCGGGGGTTTTTTCAAAATTTTCTCAAATTTGTTGGAAAATTTATCAAATTTTCTCAATCAGAAGCCAACATTTTCTAAAAATTGTTGGAAAATTAGTCAAATTTCCTTAATCTGAAACCCACATTTTCAAAATGTGTGTTAGATTTGGCCCAAAATTTGTGTCTCTGGTATAGCAGAGAGGGAGAGGCTTGTCATCACCAACTGTTTGTGTCAGATAGATCAACCATAAATGCACATTTCGAAGTAAGTAGTTTACTAGATTTGAACTGGTCTCATGGAGCTGCCCTCCAGAGGAAGTTTTATACAGAATAAACTTGTGGAATCAGTCATATTCTAAGAGCAAAGCAACGTATACAATTGGCGCAAAAGGTATCTCGGCACTTTTTTTTCGATCAGTTAATGGGCCAAAGTCCGATAAATTTGAAAGTTTTCTAATATACCTTTTTTCAAAAGATGAATCGTGGTTTCCAAGTATGTATGAACAGGAAAAATTAGGGCAACAACATTGTAGTGCTTTGGAGACACAATTACGTGCAACTTCTGCACTTGGAAGAATTCCAATAGCATTTGTGGTGGTCAAGCAGCCAGAAAAAAGTTGTGATTATAGCATCCAATTAAAGCAATAATAGCACATTTTTTAAGAAAGCCCCCCAAGTTTTCCAAAGAATTGTGAGATTTTTACACGGTTGCATTGGTAACTGGCTAGTACAACTATACCTGTGAATGGTTAAGCTCAAAACGTAATGTGTCGCAAACGAAGAAATTTTGTAATTAGAATAATTAATATCAGAGATCTCCGATAATAATTCAACGGCTGCTGGAAACGGCCTTCCAATATGAATATCTGGGAAATAGCGCCATGTACGTGTCTACGCTCAGCCATATTTGTTTTATTGGTTCAGGCATGTCAAGTTAGAGGTCATTTTCTTGAGGTGTGCACTATTTCAATCATGGGACACAGAACTTCCGCATTTCCAGCTCTGCCCTTAAGTACAATCTGGGATCCCAATTATATTTACAAAATCGCTTATTTTATGATAAATACGTATTTTTCTAGCATTCTCGTTCGCATGTGTCGCTTCCTAACAATACCAACAACTTTTGCAAAAATTTCAAATTTTGAAAATTGGGGGCGCTCTTCAAAAATGTGCTGTTATTGCTTTAAACGCATATCTGGTACCAATCAATTTGTGTACCTTTTGCTGAAGATAACAATGTACATTTCCGTAACAGGATAACCATGTAGACAATCAAATGGCAACATCCTCTCCGGTCCCCACAATGCATCAGGACAAACGCAACCGTCTTCCCCCTCCTCACCATGGCTCTGTCACTAGCAGACTGATCCCTCTTGAGGAGGGGTTCATGCAGCCAAAGCAATGGAGAAGACACCACTAAAGGAAGAAAAGGAAGAAAAAGAAGAGGAGGTCACAGTCCACAGGAGGCGGTGGTGGGGAAAACTCTCTTCAAGGTATTACTACACTCAAATCTCCAGCAGCGCCATTGCAACCAGTACATGGTATGTATTTGTATTATATGTGACTTATCGTTTCGACCAATATGATGATTCATATATTGGTTCCATCGTGTTGCTACTCAATATTTGAACCCTTTTACAAGGATATGATTAGTTTATCTGGGGAAGTGCGGAGCTCTGAAAACGGGGAATTATCAAGCGCGAAGCCCCATGCCGGTATGGGGCTAGGCGCATGGTAATTCCCCAAATCGGAGTGACGCTGAACCCGATGACAAATTTATCATATCACTAAGTCATTCTAAATATAATACACAAATATGTGTCATTTTTTTTATTAAAAACAAATATTTTCTTCTGTAAGTAAAGTATTATAGACCAAATTTTTGTGCCCATCGTATAGAAGAAAACAATCATACCCGCTCGGTAAATGGAGTCAGGCGCTGAATAGGCCATGATAATGTGTTTTTGAGGAACTTTTAAAAAGAAATTTAAGAAACACAACAAATTATCAAGGTTTTTAATTTAATCTCAAATTGTTGCCTGTAGGCCAAATTGCAGGGCCGGAAATTCGACGCGAACCGGTTCGCCTGAAGGTTCGCCCAAAATTACACTTGCGAGAACCAAAAAGGGTTCGCGCAAAATTTGTGCCAATCAAACAATGATCAAACGATAAAAATAGGCACCACAGTTTTGCGTGATTTAAACGGCAAAATGCGCGGCCCATATTTTGAAATGCGCGAAAATGCACTATTTTAAAGTCAAAATTCGCGAAAATGTATTTCCGAATGTTTGCTCTGCTAGTCAACCAGGAACACGAAGAAGTCTTTGCAAAAACATTGCTCAAACTTCCAAAATTACATCCTATTTCTTACTCTTTTCTCGGCTGAAAAGTGTCAAGAAGCACATCATTATCACCTGTTATTTTTCCCTTCTTATTCTGAATAAAATATTTGAATCAGATGTAGATGGCACTTCCGCGGGCTGAGGCGTTTGCATGTACATAACCGAGAATAATTTACTTTCGCACGTGGGAATCCCAGTGGGCATGGGGAATCCCCGGCCCCGGATGACGTGACGGGTTTTCCACTCTTACCCCTGAATAAGTGTCCAGTGTATGAAGTTGTTATTTCATCTATTCCGCATTCCTACCGAAGTCCAAATTTTTGTTTAATAATAATTCGAAAGAATTATCCATGAATAAATAACCAATTATGAACAAAGACCCGATACCGCGCGTTGATAGCTTGATAGCATGCGTCAATATTATTGTTTAATGCACCGAAGCGCAACCATACATGACGCTTCACAATGGAAAATAGTCGGGTCATCCGTGTTCAACGAATCAAGGTTAGAGTTAGGGTTCTACGCTAGGATTTATAAATACATTTGGACTATATTTTGCACCCTTAACGCCTAGGGATCAACGGGCAGGGTCACCTCTTCCATCTCCGAGTGCCCTTTCATCACAGCCAGGTCATCTTGGAGAGGGAAATGGTCAGCGGTTACCAAAAGAAGGAAAGGACAACAACCGCATGGTAAAAAAGGAGGATCAAGGTTTGCAGAAGGGTTTGTCTCAAACTTTAAACATTACATCCCTCAGGTATGGGGCTAGGGCATGGTAATTCCCCAAATCGGAGTGACGCTGAACCCGATGACAAATTTCATCATATCACTAAGTCATTCTAAATATAATACACAATATGTTCATTTTTTTTATAAAAACAAATATTTCTTCTGTAAGTAAAGTATTATAGACCAAATTTGTGCCCAATGTATAGAAGAAAACAATCATACCCGCTCGGTAATGGAGTCAGGCGCTGAATAGGCCATGATAATGTGTTTTTTTAATAAAACTTAAAAAACAAAAAAACACGCGTTTTTAACCTAATTTTAAAAAAAATATAAAGGTTTTTAATTTATATCAAATCGTTGCTGTAGGCCAAATTGCAGGGCGGAAATTCGACGCGAAACCGCGCAACGGTTCGCCTGAAGGTTCGCCCAAAACTTACCACTTGCGAGAACCAAAACGGGGTCGCGCAAAATTTGTGCCAAATCAAACAATGATCAAACGATAAAAATAGGCAGCAGAGTTTTGCGCGATTAAAACGGCAAAATGCGCCAATATTGAAATGCGCGAAAATTGTCATATGTTTAAAGTCAAAATTCGCGAAAATGCGCTTCCTTATGTAGTCAACCAGGAACACAAAGAAGTCTTTAACCAAAACACATTGCTCAAACTTCCAAAATTACATCTATTTTACTTTGTCTCGGCTGAAAAGTGTCAAGAAGCACATCATTATAAACATGTTATTTTTCCCTTCTTAGTCTGAATAAAATTTGACAGATGTAGATGGCATTCCGCGGGCTGAGGAGTTTGCATGTAACAATAACCGAGAATAATTTACTTCGCACGTGGGAATCCCAGTGGGCATGGGGAATCCCCGGCCCCGGATGACGTGACGCGTGTTCCACTCTACCCCTGATAAGTGTCCAGTGTATGAAGTTGTTATTTCATCTATTCCGCATCATACCGAAGTCCAAAATTGTTAATTCCGAAGAGATTATCCATGAATAAACCAATATTAACAAAGACCCGATACCGCGCGTTGATAGCTTTGATAGCTTGCGTCAATATTATTGTTTAAATATTTTAAAGTTGTAATTTTAAGAAATGCTTTAAAAATGAA
Source organism: Ophioderma brevispina (assembly GCA_023653785.1). Lineage (NCBI taxonomy): Eukaryota > Metazoa > Echinodermata > Ophiuroidea > Amphilepidida > Ophiodermatidae > Ophioderma > Ophioderma brevispina. Next base: position 6,524 of record JAMKCH010085574.1, read on the forward strand.
AATAGGTCGGGTCATCCTTGTTCAACGAATCAAGGTTAGAGGTGGGGTTCTACGCTAGGATTAAATACATTTGGACTTATATTTGCACTTTTTGGAAGCTTGGTGAGTCATTAATTTTCGCCGACTGTTGCCATAGAAATAATGATTTACTAATCAGTTTGTGTTTGTATTTTTGTCTGTTTGTGTTTTTGTGTTTTTAAAAAATCATGAAAATCGACGATGGACAACAAAATCGTGATAGGGAACCAAAAATTCACAATTTTTTTGCGCAAACATTACAAAAGAACCTTGATTCCATGTGTTAAGTCATGGCATTTAAGCAATTTTCATTCATAATTTTAGGAAACAAGACTGAAATATTTTCGGACAAAATATATCCCATTTGATATGTATACCGATAAATATTCAATGAATTTTTGTAAAAATTCGAAAAGTATTAAATAAAACATCCAGGGGTATATCGCGGAATGAGTTCCTTTAGTGGATTTAAGACTAGTACGCGCCCTGGTCTGTATTTCATGAATAAGAATGGTTTTGGTTAGGTTCTCGCAACAACCTCCTTCTATGAGAACCTAAAAAGTGGAAAACTGAAGGTTCTCCAAGGTTCTCGCCAAAGGTCCTTTTGACCGAGGAACCTGAATAGGTTCTAGCAGAATCCGACGAATTCAGGGCCGGAATTGCTAGAGGAATTTACAAACTTATTCATTATCACGAAACAATGCAACTTAGAGCAGCAGCTGAACAGCGCCATGTTGCAACATTGAAATACACTATGAAACACACCGAATGCAGCAGGCAAGCTTTCATGGATCCTTTGCCCATGTCAAATGAACCGCGGTGAGAGGGGTATTCAGGTTTTAATCAATATCTCTTATACAAATTAAATACCAAATTGAGTTCCCGAATTAATCCAGCAAGTGGCCCCACTGAGATTAGAACCTGGGACCCTTTGGTCCAGAGGTAAGCTTGTTAACCGCTAGACCATGCCACTACACATAGTCCTTTGCCATTTTGACATGTTTGCTCTTTGCAATCAACCTAAAATCTAACCATAACCCTTTCAACTTGAGTAGATCTTTGTATTCTTTCATTAACAAATTAATTCAACAGACGACGAAAATGGCATTTAACACAATAACACGCACTCCGTATGCACGTTTCTCACGCTATGCACACTCTTTGACCGGTCAATAACCTTTTTGCTTTTAATATAAGTGAGTACGAGTCAAAAATATTCATGTAATATACACATTTGTTGATTAAAGTTATGGAAAACTTAAAAGTTGGCCTACAAATTACCTGGATGTCTTTATCGTCATGTCAATGTCCTTATTTGTTTTGGGGTATGTTATTGTTATGTGTAAAATATATCTCTGTTCTTCCAATGGCCTAGACAAGAGAAGATACCAGTAGCTTCCCACAATGCATTGCTTCTAATGGAGGTTTTGTACAGGTACTGATGTAAATTGTTAGAGATGAGACATGGCTAAGTAACAGTGCTGATCACAAATTTGCATTTTAAGGATGTTTCTTCTCTAACGATTCACATGGCTGCCTGTACAAAAATCGCTATTGGAAGCAATGCATTGTGGGAAGCTACTGATATCTTCTCTTGGCCTAGACTATCATTTGAGAGCAAATTGAAGAAATTTCATATTTTGTGAAAATGTGCCAGTGCCGCTTTAAGTTATTTTTGGCGACTTATGGGTGGAATTCATCAATTATGTTTTGTAGAGTTATTTTTTGGTGAGTTATGGATGGAGTTCTTGGACAAGTTATGTTTTAATTATCCAAATTTTTAATTAGTGCAGTTAAGTTGTCACTTCCAAATGATCGCGAAATTCGGCGGGGACATATTTTACGCATCGCGTAAATACGAGTTCGCCTTGTTATGAAAAAAAACAGAACAAAACAAAAAATATCGACGGCGACACACTTCTGACAACTAATTTGGATTATGTGTACCACTGACTTTATACTGTGTAAATTTTACGAAATTTCATTGCAGGCAAATATGTTTTTTCTTTAAAATCTAGTTTAACACATCTCTCTATGCAGAATAGACATAGAGGGTGCTATAACATACAAATCATGACCTTTGTATGCCTACATGGCAAGATTCCCGCAATGGATTTTTTCTGATTTTTGCAGAGGTAATAGCTCTTGCATGTCCCTCCCTTCTTACAACAGTTGTCAAAATTGTGTCGCCACCGCTTAAAATTGTTCTAAAAATAAGAGATGATTTGCATGGGGTCAAACAGCTGTGAAAATCCTGATTAGAGTAATTTTGTTCATCAGTACCCAAGTCAATACCAGTGTTGAAGTAGGCAACAGTGAAGCTGACTAGTGAATTTCCAACTCAAGGCTCCGATTTTCAAATGCTGAACTGTAAAAAAGTTAAACTTAGCCAAGTTTCCATTCTTGGAAATTCCAATGCAAAATAACACCCCATTGTCAAGAATTTGCTCCAGTGCTAGTCAAAAACCCAAAAATCTTTCATTTTGTGAAAAAACTCAGGGAAAATTGCTTGGTTCCCAAAGTGGAAAATAAACAAAATCAAGCTGGAAACATCTGATCGATAAGGACAAGAGTGTCAAAGGTCGGGTCAGATCAATCACTGTGAGGCATGGGCGATGCAAGATACCAATGCAGGGGGAAAAAGTTCCTCCCAAAGAGGCTATTTCCTTCATCTCAGGGAAATAGACACTTTTTATGGGAACTTTTTTCTCCTCCTGTAAAATATTGCAGAAATATAGCCAGAATGTTTTGTCCCATTATGTAGCATCAAACAATCAAATGATAACATTTTTACATGTTATTGATATGTTATATTCTATCAACATTTTGTAATATACATGGTCATTCTCAAGCAGTAATCTTTTCAAGCCATAAGTAAATTTCTTACCTCGAAATTTGGGCTGGAAACATAAATTCTAATACACATACCATACATATAATGTAAGGTAACTCACTTGTAGTAAACAATTCCATTGCGTGTGAAAGATAACATAGACCAAAGAGCATCCACACAAAGGTAAATATTTTAGCATACTCAATTTGATGTAAGAATTAAACAATTGAATCATTCTCCCACAATTATTTTCCTTTTGAAAACCCAATTTTTTCACATGTTCCAGATAAATGAGACTGAAATTCGTTTATTTCATAATTCACATTGGTCCCCATTCCTTGAGGCCACCAAGTAAATGCCCGAGTAAACCCACTACAGCCTCCGTTAATGTCAAATCGATCACAGGTGGTCCAGGATGAGGATCCTCCAGGCCCTAGACCTACCTAGCTCGCGAGGGGCGCCCTCAGCTGAATCCCCGTCAGGCCGCAATGTTCCAACACTACCTCAAACTCAGAACAATGCTTGGAGGTTTCGTGGGGACCAAAGCAGCCTAAAGTGTCAGCCACACCTATAACTCTAGGGATCAACGGGCAGGGTCACCTCTTCCATCTCCGGGCCTTTCATCACAGCAGGTCTCTTGGAGAGGGAAATGGTCAGCGGTTACCAAAAGAAGGAAAGGAACAACCGCATGGTAAAAAAGGAGGATCGGGTTTGCTGAAGGTGTTCTCAAACCTCAACCATTACCTCCTCAGGTTAGTTTTTATTTCACACATTTAAATCCTGTATCTCATTGTCCATATTTTTGTGGGCCGCCATCTTTATCTGGAGGACCACTTAGAATCCTTGTGCGTGTGGATGTGTGTGTGTGGATGTGTGTTGTGGTCACTAAAATGTTAGTTTTTTAAATGACCTCACTGAAAAATTGAAGTTCATTGGAACCAAACTGTGTCTTGTGCACCATGGGACCCCTCATATTTGAATGATGTCAAAGGTCATGTGCCAAGGTCCAAAGGGTCAGAATCGCCCACAGCTTATCTTCTTTGAATATAGCAGCGCAAAAGCCGAAAACCCCGAAATTCTAGTTTAATCTCATTTCACATATTTTTTTTTATCTCATTTCCACTGGATTTTCTTTTGTCCTTTCGACCAGTGTTCAATTCAAGAATTGTTATTGAATTAAAGGTCCCCTGGCCCCATCGCTACTTAGCCTCGTCCCCCGAACCCCAAATTTAAAACCGGAAGTGGCAAAAATTTTTCATATCAGAAGAATCTACTTATTTTTCTCCATTACCCTGTGAAATCGTAGGGCTAAATGATGTTTGGTTTGGAAGTTATGACGAAAGTGTACCATTTTGGTCGACCAATATTAGTTTTACACAGCACTCTATGGGCTCACAAAATTACGTTCTAATTTCACCTCAAACGATTGAATATATCGGCGCGACACTTTCCAGATGAATTTTGGTAAGGCCTTTCATCAAGATGAAAACTTTATATACTAAAATCGACCATCCCCCTTTAACAATTTAATCATGACATTTCCTGGGTCCTTAATTCCAGGGGGAAATTCCAAAAATATGACTTTCTTTGATACAATTTTGATAGAGTAAAGTGTGTGTGTGTGGGGGGGGGAGGGGTGAAGTAATCTTGTCTTAGGTCACCTACTTTAATTGCTTTTGAAGATCATCAAGTGAAAGTAACACAAAGTTACATCTTTTAGAGAACTTTTGCAAATAAGATGGAATCGGAACAGTACCCCTAGATGCTGAAACAAACACATCCGCATTGGCCCCTAAAAATCCAAATTGGTTCTCTACAGAAATATAGTTAGAATGCATTTCACTACCCACCCCAAAAACTTATGACACCTAGCTCAAGGCACACCTTTTTGGGGCTCATAAGTGGCTGATTTTGAGCTAGTTTTTGTTTGCTGATCTGAGAGATTGCCGAGAAATTTTTCTGTAGTTACTCACTTCTCTTCTTAGTAAAAGCCCATGTTACCAAAAGGCCTCTGGAAATTGATTGTTGAGGTTTAAATATAATTGGTGATCTTAGACATTTTTTTAGTCACAGTATCAGAAATGTTGTCATAATTTGCAGACAACAGATATTTGAGATATGGGTGCATATTTTATTACTTTCATCACAACATAAGACCTTTCTGTCTTATCATTGCAGGGACGTCCGTTAGCACCAATGAGACCAGGTGGACAAGGTAATTTTCCTAATCAACAGCGCCCACTAGCACCAAGAATGAGTCAGTCACCCCGGCAACATACATCTCAGTCATATACTCAACCATTGAATCCTGCCCCTCCAAGGGGCCGAGGTAGGCCTGGAGGTTACAGCTTATAATGGCATATAATGGACAAAGGAAAAAGACGTCTATTTCTTCTTTCAAAATTGTACAAATCATGCACATCATGATACCATCCATTTAAGAAGCATAGTATATCATGTGAGTGCAGCAAGATCATAAGTGCAATAGCTGCCATTTGATACATCTGTGTACTGCCATGTATTAGGACACAGTCCAAAGACTTGGCATAATAGTGTGTTTGATGGGAATTTGATAAATGCAGCTAATGCACTTACGACCTTGTTGCACTCACAAGACGATATAGATATGTGGGTAGTTCCAGTAACTGGAATCGGAGGATTGACATTACCTTGAACACCGTAGATTATCATTAAACAGATACATGGTTCCGGTACCTTCCATAGAGGAGTAACATACAAATAAGTATTAGCTAAATTTTCAAGTGCACCCCTTATCTTACAGCTTGCCCAGAGGGTGTTTTGAGTCAATCCCACAATAGTTTTGGGAAATTTCACCTCAATAGGGTCATGTGATCCCATAAAAATCCCATTCTTAACACATACAAACCCTGACTTTCATGCTCATTTTAGCTCACAAAGCGTTAGTACTTGGGGAATTTTTAACATGATTTTGAAATATTGTGTGGTTCTTATGGACACTTTTTGTCCCTAAGTACTGACATGTGTTTTGCTACAGTACAGTATAGGAACTTTGCTATGCATCATGGGATTGATTCAAAACACCCTCTGCAGCTTGCCCAAATTTCACCATGTGCAAATTATGTGCAAAACATATTAAGAGGAGATAGTAAGATTCACCACTGCCCAAAATAATATTTGTAAATTGATAATCATGATGTAAATCATTGGAGGAAATTATTGCATTATTTGTATGGTGTTCCTCTGTAAAAAGTATTGGAACCAGAGGAATGTTCAATATGATACAATGTGTGAAATAATGTTGACCCTCTGATTTCAGTTACTTGAACTAGTATGTGCTTAATATAACTGATAATTTGTACATAATTTAGTCATTACTAAAGGTAGATGTCTTTCAATGTCGCTCTTGTTTAAATCCACCTTTTGGTGAGCAATCATGCATGAAACATGTTAATCCATATAAACATGCTCAATTTGAGTCATTAACCAAGAAATGTCTTGAGTTTGTAGCCCAGATTTGGAGCCTGAATGTGAGTGTAAGATTTCAAGAAAGTGCAATTTCAGTCAGGGACCAAAAATGGGAAGACGATACTTTCAATCTTCTAAAGTCTTTCAATATTTTCTGAAATGATTCCATGAATAATTCAGTTAATTCAATTGAGAACTTTCCCTCTTCCTTTTCACTGTATATGAGTAACTCTATGTAAGTTAAGTCAGGAATTCATGCTGAGCATGTAATGTGTGTTGATGATGTTGTCTGCAACTTGTGGAACAGGATCACAGGTATGTGAATCACTTCAAAGGGAAATCATTCATTACTATTATCCGTGGTTTAAAACTTGTTCATAAATTTGCACTCAGATGATTTTGTTTCCGTTACGAATAAGTGAAAATGTTAAAATTGGATAGAGGGTTGAACCAGTAGGCTTAAAGGTGCAACGAGAGATTTTGAGGCACCCAAATATTGTGTCATAATAGTAATTTTATATAGATTAGACACTCAATAGATCTCTCACCTTGTATTTGGTTACAGAAATGTCTTAAAAGAGAGAAAAGGGTGATTTTGATTTGCTTGTATTTCAATATAAAACATAGGCTGAATTTCGTATTTGCTCCTATATGAAATTAGAAATTTCAAAATTTTTGTACCAAAGAAACAATTTTCTTCTCATCTTACTCCTTTCAGATGGGGATATTTTTGATGGAAAGCTAAACATCGGTACTTTCATTTTTTTAAGGGACACCTGATATGTGAAATCTCTCGTTGCACCTTTAAGACCACAAGACCATAGACTACACCAGTGTGCTACACAAACCAAGATGCAGGTCATTTTTTGTACTACATAAGTCCTTAAATAAGTACAGCAACAAAATGAAGCCTGACACTGAAATGAATAGTACCACTATGAGTGAGTGGCACTAAATAACCTGTCCTGTTGTTCCACAAGTTGCAGACAACATCTGTTACAGCAACATGCAATTCCTTGTAACCAACTCAGGTTTCCTATAAATGAATAATATGTAAATAAGATCATCTCAGGATTTGATTTTAGTTTTTAGAGGCCTTACACTCTAAACATTTGCAGCAAATGTGATATATACATACTGATATTCATAGCCTCGGCACATTCTATTCATAAGTCTAGGCCCTGGGCACTTCCAAACCACCCCCTGGGTGACTGCTCAGCATTAACAGTATAGAACATGGTTACGAACTGCCTTCTCGTGTTGCGGGGGGGGGCGGAGCCGTGGTCCGTCCTGGGTTTCATCCAAGGCACCGCTGCTGCCTGGGTGCTCCCGAAAGGTGGAGTAGCTTCGGCTGCTTCCCGCGGCACGTTAGCGGTCGCCTCTCTAGCATCCACTGGTCTCGCCTGGTTCTCCCTCGGGAGTTCTCCGGTGCAGGCTAGCGCGATCTGCTCTGCCAATTCCTCCCCAGGGGGATTTGGCGGCTGCAGGCGTCTTCCGGTAGTGGTGATGGCGTGGTGATTGCCCTGGTAGCCGGGTTAATCCATCGCCGCTGTTGCCCACACCTAGCGTGGTTATGGTTCCGGTGTCTTCGGGCGCTTCGACCGCGACCCACGGTGGCCCATCAACCTTCGGGGTTTGTTAACGGCAAACCCGGGGCGTTGGCTTCGGTGGTGTCCCTTGTCGGACGCCGCAGTTGTTGACTGTTCGCTCACTGCACCACCCCCCCCACGTTTAACCCGGGCCCCCTTCGTTTCTTTCGTTGCCGCCCGCCATGCCGGCCCTCTTTCCTTCTTTCTGCTCCTGTCCCCTTACGCTGTACGCCTGCTGCGGTTTAACGGGTGCCGGTATCCTGCACCTGTTCCCTTCCCTCGCTGGCCTCCTATGGCGGGGTCCCCGGTGGGTGCACCCACCGCTGCCAAATCCCTGCGGGGCAGCCTTCCTGGCCTGCCCCTGCGGGGACACATTACCCTGCAGCCGACCCTTTACAGGTTACGGCTGCGTCACCGGTGGTGCAGAGTCACTAGTGTTGGGTTCATCCTCGGCTTAGTTCCCCCCTAGGTTCAGCCGTTCCGGCACACCCCCTGGGTGGTTCCGTTCTCTGCGCCCCCGTGGGGCAGCCTCCGGGGCTTTCCTCCGCGAGGGTGCTCAGGAGGCTGCAGCCTGCCCCTCAGTGCGCGCTGCGTGCCTGTGCGTTAGCCTTGTCTCTATCAGTCGCTCTCTCTTCGCGGTTGGTAATCTCGGGTCTTAAAACCGGTACTTCTAGGGCTGTTCTCCTCCCCGCCCTTCGGGCCGCGGAGGACTCCTCCCTTTCATATCGTCTCACCTCTCGGAGGTGACTGGCTTGGGTTGATGTTACCATTCAATCCTCTTTGCCACGCTCACAGGGGACGCTGCATGGTGGCCGTGTTTATATCCGCCGTCGTTGGCGTAGATTTCCGAGGCTTAACCGAACTGCGACTTGGTCCCCTCCATACGGGGGGCTGTTGCTTGTGTGTTGCCTTGTCCGCCTTCGTTGGGTTGACTTTTGCAACTCACAACGCCGCGACCTGTCTCCCATATGCTGGAGTCGCGTCGGCGTAGGTCCAGCGGGCGGGTCTCCCTCGGGTCTACCCAGTCTGGCTCTTTGGCAGGGCTCCCCCGTGGTGCAGGGCAGCCTAGCCTGGGTGGCTTCACCCCTAATCTGGCTGGCATGTTGCCTGGCCTTGGAGCCCTCTCAGCCTTGTGTAGTCACGCGGGGGTACCGCGTCTATCCCCGACGTTGCTCTCAGCCTCTTCTTGCGGTGCAGGGTCCCCCACCCTCTGGAATGGGTGTGTGACCCTGCGTGCAGGGTCCCCCATCCTCGGATGGGTGTGCTTGTGGTGCTTCCCTGCCCCTGCCGTGGCGGCCCGCCTCGACCTGGGCATGGGCCCATTCTTTCTGCCGTGCTATGGCTTGCCGCTTCGTTAAGGGCCCAGACCTTAGCCTTTGTGCACACTGCCCGGCCCGCGGGGGTGGCTTTTCGCTGCTGGACCGATCTTGGTAGGCCTTGGGCCGTCTGCTCTGCTACCCTCCCATGGTTATTCAGCTCTGGGTCGGCGCGTCGCTATCTGCGGCGGCTGACTGTTTTGATTCTGGCCCCGGTAGCGCTAGCTCTAGCCCTTCGCAGTGCTAACCCGTGAGCCCGTTCCTCAACACCAGCAGGTACTGATGCGCCCTCCGCGGGTCTCTCCAGGCGGCCGCTAGGCCATCGAGGCCCTTGGCGGTCCTGGCTCGTAGGCTCTGGCTGGTTTAGGCCGCGTACTTTAACTGCTACTTAGCCCCTAGTCGCGGTTTTTCCCTTGGGGAGCTTGGACTTTGGCTATGAGGCACTTTCGCTGCTCCCCTCCTGGGGATCAGCTGGACCTAGCATCGCTTCCTCCGAGCAAGGCCTAAGTGCCAGTTCCGTCTGGCGTTAGTCCTGTTCCCCTTGGGTCAAGACCGGTTTTATCCCGCATTGGTGTGATTTACTTGTCTTTGGGTCTTTAGCCCCCCGACTTCCTTGGAGGTCGTGGCCTTTAGCCTTGGCAGTCCTTTGACCTTTCGCCTTGGCCTTGGGCTTTCATCCGCCCTAGCCTTCGCTACTCCCGCCCTTCGACCCTTCTCGCCCCAATCCGGGGTAACTGGCCTTGTGTTCTTTCCATCAGCTTTGGCTGGACCCCTGTCCTGGCCGAGCCTGGCCCTGGCCTAGGGCTGATGCCCTCTGCTGGGTGTGTTAACCGGTTGGCCCCCCTTCTGGGGGCTTTCGAGGCCTTGCCGGTCTAGCGTGGCACCTCCAGGGGCTTCACTGGGCCGTCTCAGGCCTGGGTATGGCTTTTTATTTGTCCTTCTCCATTGGCCTTACACCCCGTACGGGGACCCTGAACATCGCGTCTTGGCTGTTTTTCCCTTGCCCTACGTCCTCACTTTCGTGCGGGTGAGAGACCTCGTCCTACAAATGCCGGGCGGTTGCCCTCTGGGCCAAGCCTCTCTGGCCGGTTCTCGGGCCTTGGTCATTAAGTCTTGACGCTGATGCTTCGGTTCCCTTATTGGGTGACTTGTCTCCCACCTCAGGTGGATGCCCTCGCCCCTCTTGGGCTCTGTTTTGGTCTGGTCGCTGGGGGTTTAGCTCTGTTGCCTAACCTTAACCTGTGCTCCAGGCCCTGAGAGGTCTTTCGTCGCTTTTGCCTGGACACTGTCCCCACTGTTTGGGTCGGTGTCTTGACCGCTTCTTCTCCCCCCCTTGTTCGGAGATAGGGCTTGCTTTGATGACGTTTCTCCGGCCCATTCCTTAGCTCCATGCTCTTCCCGCTGACTAGCCTGGTCTGCCGTCTCCCCTCTGGGGGCTTGGACTCGGGCTTTGGTTGGCTCGACTGTTCCCCTCGTTGGGGCTCGTCGTAACGTGCTTTAGTGTTTTTTGGGCCTCGTTCCGGGCCTGAGCCTTTGGGGCTCGTCCGGGCGCTAGCGCGTTTCCTGGTGTTCCAGCCCGGGGTGTGCTCCCGATTTGTCGGGGTCTTTCTTGGGGGTTCCCCCCTTTTCACCAAAGGCGGTTTTCAGGCTCCCGTTGGTCGATCTCTTCACTTGCGGGTTTTCCTTTGCCATGTGTCTTCCTGTCGCAACTGTGCTGCCTAGCTGGGCATCCCTGCGATTGTGGATTCCCTTGCTTGGTGGGTTCTCCTAGCTCGCCTTCACTGGCGTCTTTCTTCTCATTTGTTCTTGGCAGTTGGCATGGTCTTGTTTTCCCGCCGTGAACCAACTTGCGACTACGATTTTGTGCTTTTTTCCCTGGTACCCCTCCGGGGTCCTGGGAGCAGTTTCGGTTGCTCGGCTCCCGTTTTAACGATCTGGGAGCCCTTGACATGATTGCCCACTTCCGACTGGGGATTTTGATCCCCTCTATCCTAGTCCGTCAAAGTCTGTGACCTGGACTAAAGAGTCGTGGGAGCTTCTCGCTCCCGGCGTGGAATGTCTCTGGGGCGTTTTCTTCCCCCTGTTTGTGAGTCATTCTTCATGTCTGACGTCTTCGAGTTTGGTTTACGAGTTGGTTACTCCCTCTTCTTCGAGGCTTTGGTGCTCCTAGAGTCCTGTATCTCGCCCTCGTTGCGGGTAGCACCATCTCTGGTGGCTCCTCTCTTCACTTTCTTCTCCTCGGGAGATATCGTGTCTGAAGCCACTGTGCTGCCCGCTGACCTCTTCTTGGTGGCACCTTCTGCCCGTAGCCGGAGTCGGCTACGCGCTACTTGTTTGCCTCCTTGATATCGATTTGTCATTCCGTCCAGAAGTTCCTCAAGCAGGTTCATTCTGTCTTCTACGACTTTTGATTTGTCACCTCCTCTCTGCTTGCAGTCGCCACTGGTTAGGCCTCTTCTGCTCGGGGCTTTCCCTAGCAGTGTTAGCGGCTTCGCTCGGGGTCGCCTCTCGGGTCTCAACTCGTGTTTCTGGCGGAGCTAACCCTCTGGGTTTTCCCTCTGGTGTAGTGACTTCTCGGTGGTTTACCCCACTTTGTCTACCTTTCGGGCCGAGATTGACGACTCTGGCCCTTTCTGGTGGATTGGCTATTTTATTAATCTAGCCTTGATGCTCTTCGGCTGCCCCCCCGTTTTTTCGGTTTGCCACGGCTCCCGGTTTAAACGAGGTCTGCCTCGTCTTTTCCTCGTTGTTCTGTCTACCCTCCGAGTCGGATGCTTGAATCTCCCTCCTCCTCTTGGCTGTGACAGCCTGAGGTGGGACTTTTCGCGCTTATTTTGAAGGCTTGTTAGCCTGTCCTCCGATTCGGGCGTTGTCTGGATTTTTCGGTTTTACTCGCTCACCTCCCACATCAAGGTTGTTTGGGTTTTTCGTCCGTGGTGACGTTTGGCTCGTTCCCTTGACTCCTGTAAGGCGTTCGATCCTGACTCCGAAAGCTAGTTACCTCTTGGGATCTGAGTTTTTATCGGCGAGTCTCTTGGCGAAGCCCCCAATTATCCTTCGGGTGCGGCATCGCTCTAGTCCTCGCCTTTATTACTCTTTAGGGTCCCTTTCCCGGCTGAATTAGCTCGGAGATTTCCTTCTCCTTGTAGCTTCTTCTCCCGGGTCAGGGTCGGACTCAGCCCTTCATCGGGGCTGGGGCCTTTAGCCTTCCTTCGGTCTCTCAACCTTTATCTCCCCCGGGCCTCTCCCCGTTGGGTTCATCTGTGGTGTTCTGATCTGTTTTTTGGGGTTAATAATAATAATAATAATAATGAAAATTTATAAAGCGCACATATCCGCCTAAGAAAGGCGCTCAAGGCGCAATGACAATATAACTTAACAATTTAACATCCAAAACCATATTAAAAAGATATATACATCATAAACAATTCTAAAAATTACAAACATATGAAAAAAAATGATGAAATGCTGCATTAAATAGACGCACATAATATAATACATCATGAACAACTTAAATACAATCAGAAATATAACATTACAATTTTTTAAAAGCATCGTTTAAAAAGATGTTTTAAGATTTTTCTTAAATTGCATCAGGGTATTGGACGATTTGATGTGAAGTGGAAGCTTATTCCAGATACGTGGTGCTGCACATGAGAAAGATCTATCCCCCCAGGAATGATAAGATTTTGGAACAACCAGATTCATTTTATTAGAAGAGCGCAAAGTATGTGAAGGATTGTATGGCTGTAATAAATCATCAATATATGCCGGTTCAACACCATGTATGGATTTTAAAAACAAAAAGCATCAATTTATATATAATCCTGTAGTTCACAGGTAACCAGTGCATTTCACGTAAAATAGGAGTAATATGAGTGAATTTTCTAGAGAGGGTAATAACCCGAGCAGCTGAGTTTTGTACGCGCTGAAGACGATTTATTTGAGTTTGAGGGAGACCAAATAAAAGTGAATTGCCTGCATCTAAGTGTGAGGTCACAACAGAGTGAATTATTTGTTCTGCAGCATGAGCATTAAGATATTTTCTGATTTTTCCTGTGTTACGGATATAAAATGATGCGGAACAAGCAATATTAGAAACATGCGGGATAAGTGACATAGAAGAGTCAAAAATGGTACCAAGATTACGAGCATGCGCTGCTGGAGTAATTATTGATTCGCCAATTTGGATATGAGGAATTGAAACCTTTGAAAGTTGTTGATGAGATCCAATCAATAAAAATCTGTTCTGTCATATTGAGTTAAGAAAGTATCTTGAATCCATGCACGATCTCTGTAATACATATCCAATACGGTCCAACGCCTACCCTGATCAGCAAAAATGCGTGATGGTTAAAAGAAAAAAATAATTGCGTACGTCAGTGTAACACATGGTAATTCTTTGCCCCGCGTTCTTTACGCGGGTCCGCCTTGCGCTCCTCTGGTTCCCTCTCGGATCCTCAGTTGTTGGCAGGTGTGGAAAGCCTTGTCTCCGCCTTTGCCGCGGGGGGGTGCTTCTGGCCTTTGTCAAAGGTATACGTCGGCCACTACAGTCTCCTTCAGAGCTTTCCTCTCGCCTATTTCCTTAGGCTTGGTTTTTCTTTGCGGGATTCTTGGCTATGGCTCTTCTCAAAAACTTTGGCCAGGTCATTTAAACACATTAGAAAGTCTAGGTCCTATTAACTCACCCTTGGTACTCAAGTCAGTGCGTAAACCAGACCGTTGCAAATGGGGGGGGGGGGCAGGAGAGGTGCCAAGGCATTTTGAGGGGGCTAATTTGGTCCTTTCCATAGACACTGTACAAAAGGTCTCAGTCATGGGGGGGCTGGCGGGGGGCAAGGGTTCCGTTTGGGGGGTCATGTGAGGTCAAGTTGTAAAATAGGCTGAAAATGTTAAAATTGACCTCATTGCAACTGTTGAAGTTGGAATTGGAACCAAAACTGAATCATTAGGTGCAACATGGGATCCCTCATTGTGATGTTAAGGTCAAAGGTCACATACCCAAGGTCAAAGTACCACATACCAAGGCAAAGCCATGTGGGGCAAGTTTGTAAAATGGGTGAAACTGAAAAATGTAAAATTGACCTCATTGAACAGATGAAGTTCAATTGGAACCAAACTTGAATCATAGGTGCAACATGGATCTCTCATTTGTGATGAGGTTGAAGGTCACCATATCAAGGTCAAAGTCATGTAGGACCTATAATTCACGAACCGCGACGGCAGGCGACACAAGCGGTCCGGAGGACCGATTGTATTTTTATCTTTAGGGGTGCTAAATAGTATTTTGGGGCATTCCACTTCTCAGAAGGGGAATGCCTATATTTTCAGGGCAAACATTGGAAAGGAAATCATGGCTCAGTTATATGAGTTATAAAACATAATGTGTTTTGACTAGTATTCATCATTCAGGATCAATTTAATACCCGTACCCGACCTCAAAGTACCTGGGCTATTCAAAGTGTGACCATACTTTTATGCATACAATCCAACATGCATGTGGTCGTTAGATTTTAGAAAGTCTCCAGAAATTTGGAATGGAATTTGCCATTCCCGGCAAGATGGCTGCTAATCCGAAAGGTGGAAGACCTCTATTCCTCTGATATGCGTTGGCAGCACATTGAAAATCAGTGCTAACCCAGCAGTTTCTTGTTTGTCACTTGTCTCAACTCAAGCTTGAAAGGAACCACCAAAACAGTGGCGTACCGACCAGGGGGCAAGTTGCCCCTCTGGCTCGAAAAGCGGGATGATATGGGCGAAATGGCACTTTATCCCTTCTTTTTTCGGGAATTTCAAACCATTTCAGCCCAAATTGGGGCAAAATTAAAGTAAATTTGTCCTTTTTTGCGCGCTAAATTCAGACTTAATTGAAGCAAATCACCGGGACGGTTAACAAATTTTTTCCCCTTTGGCAGGATGACTTGGAAAGTTGCCCCATCTGGATCAACTTCCTCCCTCGGTACGCCACTGCACCAAAACCTGCAAGGTGAACATGTACCAGACAGATGATGCATGTATATTGTGCATGTACAAATGTTGCATAAAAGCCCCCCCAAAAAAGTACGCAGCATGTCTAAATACCCCCATAACCTACAAACCAGGCATTGGTCTATGCACGAAAACATAAAATTATATCAATAGTCTGTTTTTTCTGTCAATTTGATACCTTCTTCCCATTGTGATCAATATGGACAACACAGTGTCCATTTTACAAAAATCTGTCCATTTTCAAATTTGCACAATAAGACCTATTACAAGGTTACATAAAGAATCCTCCTGCATTAAGGAAGTAACACACCTCATCCCTCATTCTTTCAAGAATGATCTTTCTTTCATGTCCATTGAAATCTTTAAATGTACAAGTGGAAAGCGTTTTCCTATTTATTTAGAGAATAAAGGTATGGTTTGGGAACTGGTACTCTCTTTACGACGAATTGAAACCAATGTGATACCATTTTTTTAAGTGGAAGAACGAGGCCGGAGGCCGAGTTCTTCCACGCAAAAATATGGTTTCGCCGGTTTCAATTCATCATAAACGGTTCCCAAAATCATACCTTTATTCTCGCGATACTTTATGGCTTAAATACAACAAGAAAGGACTGCCACCACCCAGTGACAACAATCGAACAACCCACTGAACGCTACGATCATACGCAACGAGACGCAATGTTGGCAGGCGCGCGCGAACGTAGCAAAACGCGGTATGACGCGAGCGCTTCAACCTAAAAATAACTTCAATATGCAACGCAATTGTCGAATTGAACCCAGGCATCAGCCAATGAAACTTACATTTTCACAGCTGTTTAAGAATGCTTGATTGAATCAAAACAATTGGTTGGTACAACCATATTCACCCCATGTATAGTTTTTATGTTTTCTTGCATAGACCAATGCTTAGTAACTTATTGTGGTATTTAGACATGCTCCTTTACTTTTTTTTTTTGGTCTTTAAAATGTGCATCAAACAATGTACAGAATATATTATCCAATGCACATACATGCACATTGTACATATGTGACCAGGGATGGATTTCAAAAATCTTTGACACATAGACCCATCTTATGTTAAATAATATTGTAAGTAGTAGGTGTTAATAACAGTAACTTATGATAGGTTTAAGTTAAGATGGGTCTGTGTTAGAAAATCTCTGCAAAATCCACCCCTGTTACACAATAAATATATAATGCTGTTACTAGCAGCTATTTTAGATAGACAATCTCAGTGCTGTAAGATACATAATATAATGCATACCTGCCAACCTTCCCTGTTTTATAGGAATCATCCCCATTTTGAACTCTCCAAATTGAAAAAAAATCAGGATATCCCTATTTCTGAAATTTCAAACAAATCCTTAAATAACTGCCAGAAAAGTCCTGAAATATATAATGAGGCTCCTGAAGCTCTTCCTTCAGCTTCAAAAACACTAAAACCCTGTAACTTCAGGGGACTTTGGCCCTGTGTACTACACTAGAGGTCTTCAAGTGGATCACAAATAAACACCACACCCATAAGGGCTTTTGTGCAGGTGTTTGGGACACATGCATTCTGATTTCTGGGTATTCAGTGTTGACAGGTATGTATAAAGACCAAAGTTTACCGTTTTACAAAAGTCAAAATCCGTTTTGTATTCCGTTTTACAAAATCCGATTTTCACGGATTTTCTGTTAACATGAAAAATCAACAAAAATGACCATATTACAGTCTAACGTACCTGTGGAGAATTATCAGTCACCTAGTCATCGAGTCATCTACGACCCCATGAAATTCAACATAAGAAATTGTTTTGTGCTCAATTCATTTTCTCAAAGGTTTTCTGCTTCTGCTACATGTTGCTCTATATTTTAGCAATAAAGTAAAACCCCCAAGTTTTGTGGGGGCTTTTTGTTTCTACATTGTGAGTGTGGTGTCATACCTTGATCAAAAATCAAAACATTGCCTCGAGCATGCTATGCTACAGCCTGCAGCAATGACCCTGGCCGACCATGTGCTTTTCCCTCACCTCACTGCCCTGGATAACCTAATTATTCAGTTGTGACAACCGGGCCATGGCGCTTGCGCAGTGACTTGGTTGCGTGCCAAAACAATGTTCTATTTTTAGCTGTAAGTTCTGCTTCTAGTAGTGCAGCTGTTTGTACTGTAGAAAAGTTGTATGATTTTTATCGGCCACGGGTCATCGGGATTGTAGAACGACTTCACAGAATTGGTCAAATACTATCCACATTGTTTCAAATTGTGCTTTAAATGGTAAATAACACATTGGTTTTATTTTGTCATCATTTGCCAGATTTTTTACAATATTTTTAAAATATTGAACTATTTTCTGAGTTTGGCTCACATTTCCATTTTCCGTGTTACAAATTGCCGATTCCGTGAATTTTTTCCGTTTTCTGTAAAAACGGAAAACTTTGGTCTTTAGGTATAATGACAAGCTGATGATGTTTTGTTGTTTCAACTAATGATGTAGTGCTGTAGCAGCCTGTCACCAGACTGTTTATTAGGAACCAATTCAAGAAAGAGGCTAATTGATGAGAAGTATTCAGTAGTTTGAAGATCAGAGTTTTTGAACATTACGTTGTAAAGAGTATCAGCTCTTTATTCATAACATAAGTTGTACACACCAAATTAAGTTAAACTAATGACCTACTGGCTGTTAATAATTCAAAATTGTAATCAGGTTTGGAAAAAAAGGGGAATCATTGACTCTTAGATTTAGATCGAAGGTTCTCTCTGGAGACACAATTCCAAAATCATTGAAGAAAGTTGATGCAATCTAAGAAAAGTGTGTCACAATTTATGTTGAGATCAAATACTAAATTTCTTGATTGCAGATTCTAGAATGTACACATTCCTGCAATTGAAGTAATATGTTTTGCGATAAATTTCACGAAATGTGATATTTTAACAAATATTGCATTTTATGTGTGTGAGACTTTGTAATCCTGGGTTTGATCTAGTTGCATGGCTTCATTTTTTATCCCCCTGGCTTGAAAAGCAGAGGGGGGTATTACAAGTGTGCATGTAAATATGTTAAATTAATGGAAAGCTGTCAAAAACCATATTGACTATGGTTGTAAATTGAGATGCTTAATAACCTTTTTATCCCCCGGCTTGAAAAGCAGTAGGGTTGGGGGATATTGTGATAGCGTGCATGTCCGTATGTGTATGTGTGTGTGTTCCAGTTTGGTTAGGTTTCGGTTTTTCACGTCTCTTTCGAAAAGTTTAAGTCCGATTTACATTAGACTTGGGGTTAAGGTGCAATAGGGGTTCCTTCGTGTGTGTGGGTGATGTCAAAGGTCATGGACCAAGTTCAAATGTCATCTGAGGTCATGTTTCAGACTGCCATCTTGCCAGGGGGATGATGCAAGTTTACTTGTAGTATTTTTTTTATATGATGTAACCATTACTTAAAGGTGCAATGAGAGATTACACATATCATGGGGTACCTAAAAAATCGAAAGCACTAAGCTGTGTAAAGCTTTCCATCAAAAATATCCCCATCTGAAAGGATTAAGCTGAGAAATGTTTCTTTGGTAAAAAAATTGTGAAATTTCTAATTTCGTATGGGAACAAATACGAAATTCAGCCTGTTTTATATTGAAATATAAGCAAATCAAATTAACTTTTTTTTAATCTCTTTTAAGATATTTCTGTAGCTAAATACAAGGTAAGAAATCTATTGAGTGTCTGATCTGTAGGAAATTATTAGTATGACACAAGATTTGGGTGCCACAAAATGTCTCGTTGCACCTTTAATCCGTACCAATGTGGCTTTGTACTCAGTTTTGTTATACCAGGTTTGGGGAACTGATCATTGCTCATATTTTGGGGCCAGGATATGAAAATACTATTTTAAAAACTCCCCAACCCCCCAAAATGACGTGTGTTTACCAATGAAACCATATGCCTTCATGTAAAATATTTTTTGTAGAACTTCCTTTTTTTTTAAAAAGAAATAGTCAATAATGTAAATAGAGCATGTGTGTGTATTTATTTTCATATCTTTCAACTGATATTTATTGTGTACAGTCCCATGTATATATTTGTGTGCAGTGATGTATGTACTAACAATAAAATACCATGTGCCTTCAAAACAATAAATGATTTGGAAATATCTATTTATGTTGTCATTGTATTGATTTTTTTACACTATTAAATATTTGGAATTTTGGCAGTGGTGGAAGTATGGCTACAACATGAATGATTTAGGGGTACACTCATGGATTTTCATGAGTAAAAGCTTGATTTGGCCCGAGGGCAGGCCAGCGCCGGGTGTCGCAAAGTTATAAAAGTTAAGTTATAAGTTATAAAATGGGCTGAAAACATCAAATTGACATAATGCCATAAGTAAAAGTCTAATAGCTACAAAACTGGGATCATAGATGTCCCTTGCTAACCTTCATATGATAATGAGGTCAAGGGTCACATACCAAGGTCATATGTCATGTGAGGTCAAGTTATAAAATAGGCTGAAAACATCAAATTGGCTTCATTTGAGAAAAAGTCCAATAGCTACAGAACTTGGATTATCGATGCCCCTTGGAAACCATAAGATAATGAGGTCAAAGGTCACATACCAAGGTATGTCATGAGATAAAGTTATAAAATGGGCTAAAACATCAAATTGGCCTCATTCAAGAAGAAAAAGTCCACTTGCTACAGAACTTCAGACATGTATGCCCCTTGGAGACCTTTATATGATAATGTGGTCAAGGGTCACATACCAAGGTCAAAAGGTCATCTGAGGTCAAGTTAATGGGCTGAAAACATAAAATTGGCATTTTTTGAAAGGTTGAAGTCCAATTGCAACCAAACTTAGGCCTTCCTTACATGCAATTGATATGATACGGTCCAGGGTCAATTGCAAAGGTCGAAGGTCCTCTGAGGTCAAGTTTTAAAAGAGGAGTGAGGGAAAGGTGGACTGGGCAAGCAGGCGACACTTGTGGTTTGAGAACCGCTTGTCTTGATTAACAGTCAAGTATATCAGGCTTCAAATATTTATTTTGAGACAATAATAGCTGTAGCAGCCATGTTCATTGTACACATGCCTACCTATTTCTACATGCCTAACCAAAGTGTGATCAGAAATCGATACTGCAGGGCATTAATCTGTTGTTGAGAACTGGCTATCAACCCGTCACAAACTGCGAAAGCACTTGATGGTGATGAGTGATTGATGTGTACCATTGTTAATTTTGGCAATATGTAACTTTATGAATCTAGAAAGGAGCAGTATCAGGGACTAGTATTTGTATTTTTCCTCTCGTTAGCCATGAAAAAAATGTGCAGAAAAAGCTAAAAAAACAAACAAACAAAAAACCCAAACAACTTTCATGGACTTTTTATTTTGTAACAACTAAATTTTAATCAAAAACCCATGTTATTCTTCAAAGCCTTAGGTGCTTGCCAAGTCTGTCATAGGGGGGAAAAATATCAACACTTAGGCATAACTTCGTTCTGCAATAGTGATTCTACCAATTTTAATATGTAGGTTAGACATGAGCTATTACCCATGTCATTCAACAACCATATGTCTGTCATAGGGGTGGGGAAGTGTCAACAATGTAAACAATTGGGCAGAACACTTATATTGCAATCAGACTGGTCAATCACAGGTGTGCTATTGCATGGCATTCAATAAACCCATGGGTGGTCCCAGGGGTTGTAATAGCTTTGGGGCATCTGCCAAAAACCAATTAATTGGCCATATCTATCTAATCAACGGCCGCAGCCGAGATGGTGTTCACCACGTAGCGCCAAATGTCGCTGTTTGTCATTAGGTTCGGGGATATAAGATGGATCCTGCTGGATGTCTGGAGCATCACATCATGTAGTTAAAGGGGCGACGACCCCTGTTTTGGCACACCGGAACTTCCACACATGTGAAATCTGAGACTACTTGATCAATCTAACGATAACAGTGACTGGCAAACTGCACGCGTTGGGCAACAGAGATAAAAATTGGAGGGATATCTCCATATTGCCTATCTGTGCTTTGGTCTTGTGCTCGCGCAAGCCAGGGATATGTTTGTATCGCATAAGAAGCTTGGTTGTGGGTTGGTTGCCATCCAGTCGATCCTGTAGCGCTCTTTCTTCAGGTACAGGTCTCAGCTCCATATAACAGGATACTATCCATACACAGGCTCTAAAGAATTTCAGCTTGGTGAATTGGAAATACAGATGCCATAAAGTGGTTGTAGTTTATTGCAGGCATTCAAGCTTGTCCTTTCGTGACAGGAAGTCTTTCTTGCTGTCGGCAACATAGGACCCTAGATACTTGAATCCTTGACTCTTGAGTTGGCTTACCATCTTGCCTGTACGGATCGGTTGATGATTTCATCTTCCTCATTTTGCACAGTCATATTCAGTCTTCTGGATTTAGATTGTAGGGGCCGACTTTTGTCTGCAGCATTCTAAAGTGATGTTAGTGATCTTGTGCACCACATATCGGATCAGCTGTTAGAGCTAGATCATCTGCGTAGGTCAAGTCTGTGAGGATGCTACTTGGTGAGTCTTAGAACGCTTGGGGTGATAGTGAGTCCTTTGTCGTCATGATGTCAAGACTCTGTCTGATGATGTAATCAACCACGACTCCAAAGAGATAGGGAGCGAGAGTATCTCCTTGGTGGATTCCAGTATTTGTTATGAACTCTTTGGGCCCATCCATGGTCTTCAAAGCTAATATTGGTTTTTTATCATACTTGATGGCAATTGCCTTGACAGTCTCATCTGGGACACTGTTTGGCGAGAATATGCAGCATACATCTCTGTTTTACACTGTCAAAAGCTTGAAAAAATCTACAACACAATTGAACTTTGATTCTCAACTCTCTTATCCTTCTCATCTATAATGGATTTTCCAAGCAAACTTTGTCATCATGTGAGTTTTCCTAAAATTTTCACCGCAAGAAGTTAATATCTCGTGGGTTTCTGCATACTGTTCCGATCATCATTTAATGCTAGTTCTGAGAAAACGCGTTTGAAAGTTTGAGTTACTATAATGCGGGTAATTAAATGACATAAAAGGAAATGGCTAATTTTTAAGTGTTGTATTTAAAGACAGAATGGTTACTACTAACTGAAAACTGACGACAGTATCAAAATACCAAGAAACAACTGTTTTTCTTATCAAAATGCCACTGAATGTGATTTGACAGTTGTCAAAACCCAATGTTTGATTCCTGTGTTCTAACGGAGTCGAATAACGTATTCGACTGCATTAAACCCGTTGATTTCTAAGTTCGGTATGGTGAGATTACTATAGCTACAGGTTTTTACTATTTTAACATGATGCCGATGATGCCACCTGATAAGAATAACGACGGCGGTGATGATGGTGGCCATAACGATGAAAATAGGAAACATCGAGCTTGAATTGACGACAATGATGCTACTGATCGATGACGTTGATGATGTCTATTGCATTGTGTTTATGCTACAAACAGTGCAAATTTGTAGACAAACGACTTCCATAACGGTTAAAATATAGCGCAGAATGACCACGATGACCAACGAATTCAGAAAATTACAAACAACCTCTTACACATTTGGCTCGTTAAAATTAATATCTTTAATTAGTCGCCAATATGTTTTAACTCTTTTTTGCAGAAAAAACATAAATTTCAGGAGTAAATACGTTAGAAGGAACACACACATTGTAGGGCATGTTATATAAAAATTAATAAATAGTATGCATGTTGCAACACAATAAATATTGGCTAGAACTGTTTAAAAATTAAGCTCAGAAAATATTTCAAATGTAACTGGAATGTTTCAGATTAGATCGTCAGCTTATGACGCTTCACACCGAAAGCCATTTCTTGGAAAGTGTATAGTTGATCCACCTGTCGATCGAAATGAAAGGGATGTTCTGAAATTGAGCAGTGCCAAAACAACAGTGAACATCGGTACCTGGAATGTTAGAACCCTTCTGGGTTCAGGAAAGAGTGACCTTCTTGTAAAAGAGATGCAAAGATTGAAATGGGATGTAGTTGGTCTGGCTGAGTTGCGATGGAAAGACCAAGGAGTTATGGATCTTGATGAGGGGGTGTAAAATCATCTTCTCTACTGGAACCGCAAACAACACAGAACAACACACCAATTGACCACACAGATGAGTGATATATGGAATTTCTTAAAAACCTGTTTCTTCTTTTCTTCTATTTCTTTCTGAGTGCCCCTATGCATGAAAGTCCCATACTTAATCTTTGATCCATTAGTGAACGTATCATGTTCCATCAGATGCAGAGCCGCGGGGGGGAGTGGGGTACTCGACTGCCCACCAAAATTGGGTACGGTTGTGCGTCCCCCGGTAAAAAATCGTACCATGTTTATAGTGACCAACTTATACAAATATGACCATTTATATAGTTGGTTGCAAAATTTCGACCCATTACTATCGTTGGCTTTGAAATTTCGCAACCATTTTTATAGAACCTTAGCCAAATCGGGCCCATTTTCCTAGTAACTTTTTCCAAAAATCTGAAAATCACCATTTTCATTGGATTTTAAAGCGAAAATTCGGAAATCCGAACCCATTTTCAATAGTAAACGCGACCAAAAATTGAAAAATGAACCCATTTTATTAGTAGCAATAACCTCCACAAGTGACCCATCTTATAGAGTATGGTGAAAAACGATCCCATTGTTATAGTAAGAGTGAAATGCGGACCCATATGCGTGGGCTGTCACTATTGTACCCCCACCTTTTCCCTCTCTGAGTACCCCACCCCCCCCCCCCCCCCCCGTGATGCGAGAGGCTCCAGGCCTAACATTCAACTATATTCCAAGTGTATGCACCAACATCTTCGCATCCTGATGCTGTAGTTGAAGACTTCTATGCCACCCTCCAAAGCAAAGTTTGATGCAGCCCCCGAAACAATACCTACTTATCATCATGGGGGATTGGAATGCCAAGTAGGGAACGACCCCAGAACAGGTGTACTACTATGGAGACACGAATGGGAGAGATGAATGACACAGGTGTACGCGTTTTTATATTTTTGCAAAGAAACCGCCTCGAATATCCAACAATCTTTTCAAAACACAAACCTCCCTGCAGTGGACATGGATTCACCCCATCATAAGACTAAGAACATGATTGACCTGATCTTGATTAGAGATATGTGGAGATCAGCAGTGGATAACACCAAATCATTTAAAGTGTTGATGTTGGATCAGACCAATCCCTTGTTATTGCCAATCTGCGGGTGAAATTCAAAGTTGAATAAGAAATGCCAAAAGAGAGAGTTGGAACCTTACAAAGCTTATGACGCCTAGTGCGAAAATGAATTTCTGCTGAAACTGCACAAAAGGTTTCGTTGCTTTAGATGAAGTAGACACGATGAATCCAATGCAGACTGCTTTGCTTGAAAAACCACACATCATCAAGAGACATCAGATGAAGTCCTTTAGGAATTCATACGGGTAAAACGAAGCCCTGGACTCCGATGCAAACTCTTGCCTTACCATGAAGAAGGAAAGCCAAGGAAGAAGGCCATTCAAGATCTTAACAGTCGTCAAGATTGCAACCGACCCGACCAGATTGATTAAAAAATACCTTAACCTGCAAGAAAAAATGGTACAATGACACATGTACATCTTGGAGAAGAACATCAACAGAACAAGAAGCAAAGAGGTCTTCACAACATCAAGACCATAACTAATGCTAGATAGAAGACCTACATCAAACTCTAATCCGCAGCAGTAATGGTGAGCTTCTTCCAATGCCATCTGTAAATAGAACAAAGAATGGTTTTGAAAATATGGTAAGGCCCTCCTCTACAATCATCCATCTAATACCATTGAACCATCCTGTCTTCATCCACCAATTTCAAAACCAGGGCTAGCTGTTTCTACTCTGGATAGTGAGCAAATCCTTCTCCGTTCTTGAAGTTGAAGCAGCTGTCAAAAAGCGGAAGTCGGAGAGATTCATAGATTCCTGATGAGATTCCAGGAGAACTGCTTAAGCATGGTGGTGATTGCATCATTGACCATTGTCAAACAATATCTCTGCAATGACATGTTGGATAAAGGAATGCATTCCAGAAGAATGCCAAAATCTTCATTCTTCCATGCCCAAGAAGGTGAGACATAACCCAAGTGGGTGAGAACTTCAGGACCATCACCGATTAACCATGTCAGCAAAAGTCTTCTTGAAATTAAAATGGGAGCCGGATGATGCCCTATTAGAAGCCATTCGAGCAGACGAACAAGCAGGGTTCAGACCTGGCCGCTCCAACAATTGAACAAGTCTTCACCCTGAAGCTTCTAACCCAACATCGCCTAGAGAAAAAGATGGGAAGGTTTTGCTGTCTTCATTGATTACGAAGGCATTCGATCATAGCACGATGGCCTCTTTACATGATGTCTTCCAAAAAAACCAAAACAAAAACTGATCAACATCAACATCATAGATCTCTATACAAACTGTCTAAAGCTGCATCAGACTTTAACAACAATCTACAGAGTGTTTTTGAAGCAACTATTGGCGTGCGCCAGTGATGTCTTCTATCACCGACCTCTTCAAAAACCTATTTCTCTAAACGATCTTAGAACTTTAAAACTTGGGGTATACACTGTGGATGGCTACAAATTAAAAGACCTCCGTTTTGCTTATGATATAGCTCTCATCGCTGACTCAGAGTACGAATCTGCAAACGCTTGATTGAGCAGTGCATCATGCTACAAGAATACGGGATGGAGATTAGTATAAAATACCTAAAAACACAGTAGGTATCTCCTGTGTTGACCAGCTCCCAGTAAAGATCCAGCTTGAATGGTACAAACCACTTGAGCAGTTTCAACAATTCCAGTATTTGGGAGTAACGCTAACAAACAAAAACACCAGCAAACGACCCACCAGCGAATCAAAAGCATATTTTATTGGCTCAAACAGCAGTAGGGAAATTACAGAGAGTCTGGAGTGATAAGACATCTCACTCTCCAACAAATTACGACTTGTTAAATCACTAGTCAACCCAGTGCTTCTGTTGGCTCTAATCTGGACCATCAAAAAGAATGACATGGAAGATTTAGGAAGCATTTGAAAGATGCGTGCTAATAAAATCCTTAATTTAGCTGGAAGGATAGTGTCTAGAAGTCTCCTCCTGCCACTTTCAACCAAAAAGAATCCTAGCTCCGTATCATCTGCCTCGCAGCTTACCTGGATTTTGGTCACTTGTGCAAATGAAACAACATCCTCCTACCAACACATTCTTATGGAAACTGTCGCAGGCACAAACAACAGGGAAGACCAGGGAAGAGATGGGAAGATAACATCATTGTGGGCACCAACCACCTTCCACAAGGTATATTTGGAAGCGCAAGATAGGAATAGATGGTCTGAATTTGTTCGAGGATCCAACGTCCTATGGGACAATGGTGTGCATAGATAATAGGAATGTTTCCTCAAAAGGTTTTGGAGGATAAAGTTGTCTATACAATTATAACAACCATATTTTTCTGGTTCCTCGGGTTTCCTTAAATTTTTCAATTATATAGTTCCTATCTGTTAAAGTAATGTACACGCTTACATGATAATACCAAACTTGAACAAATTAACGTTTAAAGGTGCTTTGTCCGATTTTAATGTGTAATTGTGGTTCTTCCTACTTGATATGAGAGTCCGGCACTTGCACATACTCCTCGTCCAAGTACCGTGGGAAACAAACTTGCGGTTTTTGATGTGAGATCAATAATGCATGTTGTCAAAGCCCTATTCAATACTGTGCTATACATGGTTAAACCACTAAAAGTGCGGTTTTGTTTATGACTTTGGGAATGGATATGGATTTTGAGGGCTCAAATTTCATGACGACAATGAGAAAAATCGGCCTTTTTCCATCTGATATCAAATCGATACTACTTCTGGTAAATCAGTTGGGGTCCCAAAGACATCGAATACGCACCTGTAATGGGTAATATAGCTCAATAGTAAAATCTACATAATCTAAAACAATTTAGAGGCACTAACGCTTATACACACTTCCCAAAGAAAAATATCCATTTGTTCCTTAGGCGGTTTGTTTAAAATGATGTCTAGTAATTAGGTTAGTTTGCAATATCCCATGTAACATCAAAGAAAATCAAACTTCGACAATATGCTTTACCTAGTCTAATTTGTAATACGGTTTACATAAGGGTGGGGTGGTATACACCCGAGAACTCCGTTTTCTCTATTGCTTCCAACATACCTAGTTTGGCGTCACAATGACGTCAAAGATAACAAGTTGGCAAAATTGGTTATTTCCACAGATACACATCAGAGTATAAAATGAAAAAAATGAATTTTGCATCAAAATAGGTAGGAGTATTGGATTTTCATGCGGGTTTTGGCCCCAAATGATATGGAAAATGGCTAGTTTTTAATCAACATATAATTTTAGAGCCATACAGTGCACAATATTTAAACAAATGAACTAATAACTAAAGGGTAATACAGTATCATTTATAGGCGAATAATGTGGCTGAGGTAGGAAAAACTAAATAATGGCGCCCTTATTTTTATTTTTTTCCGCCCGAGGATACATTATGAGCCCATAGAGGATACTACAAAACCTTTATTTCTATTCTATTAACTAAAACCA
Source organism: Ophioderma brevispina (assembly GCA_023653785.1). Lineage (NCBI taxonomy): Eukaryota > Metazoa > Echinodermata > Ophiuroidea > Amphilepidida > Ophiodermatidae > Ophioderma > Ophioderma brevispina. The sequence goes on from JAMKCH010085574.1 coordinate 34,312, forward strand.
CTTGATTTAAATTGTGTTTGTTTGTATAATAGGTTTAAGGTGTATATGCCTAATTTATGTGTATTTGTTTGCATGCTGCGATGAAATAACATCATAATAAACTGTAGTAGTGGCTCATTATCGCATAATAAGGGCTAAACTGAATAATTATATGGACGAACTTAACGAAGTTTTTAACGTTTTTGTGTGCACCGAGTAAAGTTTACTGCATGGGGCGTAAACTGTTCCCTTGGTAATACGAGGGGTTAATGTCACTATGTCCCCCTAAAAGTGATAATTTTGGTTATTTTACAAATGGTTAAAAACTAAAAAAACTTGGATAGTTCTTTTTCACGATGCACAGCGGTAAGGTTTCATTAGTACAAGTACCATAATTAAAACAACACCAAATTAAAATGTGAAAATAACTGACCAATCCCTCATGAATATGAAGGTATTTCGACCGTTGCCTTAAATCTTACAGACCTATTATCGAGTTTTGATTCACTGAAGTAGCAATCTTTGCCCCAGCGAATACTTATTCGTTCGCCAAATTTATCTGTAAAGCTATCGAATACGTATTCTATTGATGTTTGAAACCCCTTTTATACAAATGGGTGTTATTCGACTGTCGACTGCGGCTATTTTGGGTAGGAGATGTAAATTCAATTATTTAAAAAAAGAAAAAACCTAAAAAATTAAAAAAAAACCTCAATTTGACCAAAATCAGATTCGACACTATGTCGTGACCACGACATATGAGAAACCACCCACCCTTACTTTTGGACAGGTATGACCTTATGTAACTTGGGGTGGCATGGATAGCTTAATGTCCCCTCAGGAGAGATTATTTTCATGGTCATTTGCCAAAGCCCAATACAGTATATAGTTTAGTCAATGAGTTTCACATACAATAATCCAGATTTTTTTCCCGCAGAGACATACATGTTCCATATGAACATCAACATATATACATGAACCAGTAAACCAATAATGCCATTTTTAAAAAAATCAATTTGGACATTTATCATTTTTTGTATAAAACTATATTTTGTATGTTACACCCCTCCTGGGAAGATTAAAAAGGGGGTTCTTTCAATCTAGAATAAGACCGGTAAACAAGAAGAGTCCCTTAAAAAAAGGACAATCTGCCCTAATGAATTTAGTCTTTCTTACATAAATTAGTACCTTGTTATTATTTTGCATACGTGAACACTTACATTAGGATGGGGAGGATTAGGAGTAGGTGTTATATTTAATAACAGCACACACACCCTAATTGTGTCCATATAGTGCATGAAGATACGTTATTAACATTAGTACGGAGTTACTAAGTTCCATGGTAATGATGAATGCGGGAGACGATTTGTTTTCACACATCCTGATCCATTGCTTTAACTTTTAAAAATTCTCGTTTTATTAGGCCCAAGCGTCATTGCCCTATTCAGCAAGTCTTTCCAAACTACTTTAAAGGTTACTTCTTTTTATTCTTAAATTAATAAGAATTATTAATGATCGAAAGTCATAATCGCACGAAAGCCTATTTTTTGTTTTTGTTTGTGCACTTTCTACTGCATACCATTGCATTAATTCACACTTAAATTAAAAAGCTGAAATACCATCTTCCATCAAGTAAGACAAATGCGTCTTTAATCATTGCAAATTACAATAGAATTGTTACTTGTTGTCATGCATCTATAGTTTAAATGACTATGAATGTGAACTCTGCAAAAATATACACACTGTATTTCATGTTGATTATACTTTCACATATACCACAAATATGGCTAATTTTAATGCAATAAATTTAAATCAATACGGTATTTGTATTTATAGAAATCCTAGTTTATTCCATTTCAACATCCCAGGAACAGCAAACTTTCCCAATGCTAGTATCTATTGTAAGTGCCCTAATTTTAATCGGTAAGGTGACCTATATGCTCCAGGTGTCCGCGTGTTTTTTGCATAGAGGGCGTGGGAATCGTTAACACACACTTTAATTGAGAGTAACTCCTAACTTCTTAATCTTTTGGTTTCTTTCCACTTCCCTAATATCTCACTGTAAAACTTTGCATTTAAACTACTTGATTTCATTAAACTATTGTGTCAAATGCTAGACTATATTATGGTTGTGTAATCACTCATTATTTTGCTTTGCAAATGGTTGTATAGTACTCCGAGCATATTATTTTATTGTCCCAATATCAATTAAGCGTTGTTAGACAGGGTCCAATTCCACCCAAGTCCATGCATTATATGCAATAACATTGACCCATATCAAGGATTATGTTATAAAAGGACAGTCAATTCCCCACAAGCCTATGCACCATGTAATGGTACACAGATCCCTGACCCAGATCAAATGGGGGTTTTGCCCTTGGTTGCTGGTTTTCTAAAATTTCCAGACCTCCACAAGGTAAGACAAATTACTGCGGGATAAAAAGTGAACCCACTTTTGCATGTATTCATCCGCCTGATAATAGTCCAACAGTGTTAATAATACTTTGGGTAAGATTCACATGAAGGATGTTCAGCTGTCTGCTTTTCGTCAATTGTCAATCAGGAAGTGGTCTTTGGTATGTAGAATGTTGGGCAAGTCACAACTTTATACAAAATTCACTAAAATTTCTCAATGTAACTCGACCACTATACAACCGTTTTCAACCATTAGCACTTCAATTAGGCTAATTTATCCCACTTATAATACGAAACAATCTTTTAAGACTTTTTAAACACATAAAAATTGTTAAACAACAGATTTTCACATTCAGTAATATGTGACAAGCAAAGTTACATATTCCTTTGCCCCAGAGTATAACCAGTGCATGGCATAATCATATTACCTTTGGCTCCAGATAGCATTTGAGCACCTATGAATTGGTTGTATGTCAGTTGAATTAGGGCTGGATCACAGTTTCAACAGTTTAAGTTATCACTATTAACTGGTATTGTTCATTTTGAACGCAATGTGTGAACATTGCTTGCGGTGAATGAGAGTTAGCAAACAACACCGCACTCTCTTTAGCTACAACTGGAATGTGTGTACAGAACACATTGTACAAGGCACAGGGGAGGCACAGGACGTTACAACACTGTTGAAGATATTGGTGGCAATACAGTAACAGACTATACCCTTCGGGCAAAACCCAGCAAGTGGCCCTCAATATTGACTGACCTTCAGCACTAAAGCCTAAGTACCACAACCATGCAGTAGGCCATGCTCTCCCCCGTGAACCACTGACGCTTCTAACGATATCATTCGGCGTCCTCCCATTGATCTGTTTGGGATGGGGAATGTCAAAAAGGTCAAGGATTGGAATATTAAGCGAACACATGCATATTGACTGACGAACAATCGTAATCCAAGCAACACATTTCCTGTGCTCATACCGACAAGCTGTGTGTACCATATTTGTGTGCTAATTCTTCTCTCCAGTAAGCCCCCTAATGTATTTTTCGCACATTTTTACTAAGTTACAACAGCTTTTCAAGCCAGAGGAATTCTGGGATATTCTTTACTGCTCAGAATAGGAAGTAGCGGTGGGATGATCTACTGTTTTACCTATGAATACTTTGGATTATCTACTGCCCTACAGTCCATGGGATGATCTACTTTTCTACCAGAAAAATATCTACTTCTATTTTACATATTATTTGTTAGTTATTTGACAGAGTATCTAATACTACTGCCATTTGTCTAGATTTATTTGAAACTACTTGGTACACAGGATTTTGAAATAATCTTTTCGCTAGAGGCATCCAAATTTTGGAAGGCTGAGCTTCGACACTTAGCCGAATACCAATCATCAGCGCAACTAAATAGTCAAAATGTTGCACCTTATAATCACGTAACAAAGGAGGAGAGGAACAATAATGATGAGGTGCAAAATGATTACCCATTTCTTTCTGGGGTTCATTGGTTGAGAAAGGTATCCTTTGGAGTAGTCTACCCCACTCAGGAGGAATTTCTGCTCCATGTCCCCTATTGAAGTTGTTAGGGGTAGACTTGAATGTACAGAGCTTCCATGAAATTTCCTTTCATTACCAATTAGTGGTCCTGTCCAGAATTGTAGTCTTGGGCACAGTCAATGTTAATTATGTTCCTTTTTTTCGTTCCACACAGCTCGGCGATGCCGATTTTTTAGGTTGGCCGTCTGCGTCGCTTTCCCTGGTGTTCATGCGTTTTCGGATCCCTTCAAATTTGGATGCTTAGGAAAGATTATTTTTTCGCTCATTGTCTATGATTGTTTTGTCTCTTCTGTAGCCGTAGACATTTTGAGCGTATCCAGCAAAAACCATTCACAAGTAAACAAGGCCCTCGTCATGGCGGACAAGGACTTTAAAACGAGATCAGGAAAAGAGTTCAAAGGTCAAAGTGGACAGTGACAGTGATGCCGCACAAAACTAAAAAGTCTGGAGCAAAGAAAGATAGATCAGCTCAAGAACCTCCAGCATGGGTTGTCGTGTTGAGGGGAATAATGCAAATTCAAGTCCAAACGCAAGCCAAAATGCAAATGCAAGAACAGCAAGAACAGCGAGTCAGTGACAGAAGGAAGAGATGGAGCTGCAAAAGGAAGACGAGGAGAAAGAAGAACAGAGACGGAAAGAAGAACAGCGAACGAAAACCCAATCACACTCCAGGATGTACAACCATGACTAGTACTGTGATCATCGTCCCCAAATTGATATATGGGTGCTTACTATATGCAATCGCTTAATAACCTACATCCTGCCAGATCTTGAGGCAACCTTTACCTTTATGTTGATACTGCTCAACATTCCATCAGGAACAAAGCGAACAGGATGTGGTGTGCGCAAAAAGGATGTTAATCTAACTGGTTGTCTTTTATTCTGAAGTGATCAGTCACTGCAGACTTGAAGCTACTTGGATTTGGTATGGAAGTAATTGATTCAGGTATTCCAGTCTCTGACTGTTCTTGGGATGAGAGTATTTATGACAGTCTATCCTGGTGTGGTGCTCAATGAAGTTATTAGCTTTTGATCGACGTGTGCGCCGTTGAGGATGCTGAAGGTAGTTTTGCGCTGGTATGGCGAGATGTCCCCCTATGGCCTTATGAAGTACCTGTGCCAAATTCCTGAAAAGATGGGCCGGTGTGAAAGCAACTACAGTCCGGCAGGAGCCATAGTCCGGGCTCCATAGACGATAACGGAATAAAGCGTGAAGCTAATGTTGCGCGAAGAGTCAACTGAACTGAGTGCCCTATAGATGAGGTGACATCAATGTTTACAAACACAAGTTAGCACCTGGTCTACTGACAAGTTAGAGATGCTAAGAATATGCCCATACAGTTACAGCATTCAATAGCAATATCACGCCTGATTGATCGTGAATTTTAAAAGCACAAGCCCTGCAGGTAGGTGCTCACGCATACTGCCGGGCAGTGCTATATTCGTTGCCCGGCGTTGACGTCACGTGTCACCTCATCTATTCCTTACCGTTGCCAGACTATAATTACTTCTACACCTGAATAAGCAGTTACATCCCTAGCGCACTGTACAGATATGGCAGAAATAGAAGAAAACATGACCTGCAGTTGAAAAAAATGATTATAATAGATTCACGCTGATGGGGCAGGCGGCAAAAAGTTTTGGACCTGTCGAATGCATGGAATAAGGCCGTGACTTGCGCCATCGTTTAATCCGATTACAAATTGATTTTGTAGGTTGAAAAGAAATGGCAATTATACCAAACTGCACAGATAAAGAAAAAACAGACAGGCAAATCACCTTGTTCAAATCCTTGGCTAGGGACATGCTGACGCATTCAATGGCATTCAATTCCACCTGCGGACACACAGCTACCACCTACAGGGTGAGGTCTCAAAAAAAAAAGTACAACCAAATGAGCGATTTTTCATAGGGAAAACTATCTGTGCTCTAATATATTCTTCTTGTAGTACATTCCATGTTTTGTTAGCTCTCATATAAAAATTACAGCCATTTAAAAATTGATTAACGCGTTAAAAGTTACAGCTGCGGAAGTGAAAGTACCCCATGTGAAAGACTCCGAACAAGTTTACGCTAGAGTGACCCAAAAGGGTACTCTTGATGTTACGTTCAGTTTTGGGATTTGCAGCAATCCTCCATTAATACACCATTTGGAATAAATGTCAGGGAACACCACTGAGAGCTACCAGCCGGTGGGTGAGGGCGTGGGAGCGGGAAGAGGTTAGGGTTGTGTCCGCACTCAAAATCTTTGCACCCTTATGGCCCCAATAGAGATCAGGAAAAGTAATAATTGATAGCTATTGGAAAGGCTACGTGTTCACTTTGCAAAATGTGTTTTTAGTGTATGACCCAAAAAGTTAAATGGCTCCCACCTGGTCCCTCCCTCCCCAATTGAAAATAGTTCTGGTTTACCTTGTTGGGTAAATGTAATATGAAACCGTATATCAAAAATATCCAAATAATATTATAAAAATCAAATTTTTGGACGGCAAGAAACAATATGAAGCATTCTTTTCTTTTCTTCTTTTGATTTACACATAGTAAAACTTCCAAATACGTGTATAGGGAGGGTCAAAAAGATAAAGCATTTTTTTTTTTTTTTTTTTTTTTTTTGTTTTGTGATTTTTATTTTTAAAGTTCCATTGTAAAATATAGATGGTAATTTCATTAAATTTAAGTATTATACATGATCATTCAAGCCACATGTCCTGCGGAGCATTGAATACGGTGCCACAAAGAGAATCAACTGTTTAATTTATTTTGAAGCCCGCAGTTATGAGTCTCGATGGTACAGTCAGTGAGCAATCTTGTTTCGGTGGGTCAGAAAAGGATACCTTCACAAAAATAACGGTAGCCTTTGAATGCCTTGACCGATTTAAATATGAAATGGGATTATTGTGATTGCTGATAAAATAGACATAACAAAGGGAATTAATTTGGTATATTCCGTATAGGTGATAATAAAAAAATCCCTTCTTTGGTTGTACTTTTCGACTGTCACCTGTATATTGCATGCATTGCGTTTCGTGGAGTAGCCGGAGGGGGGGGGGCGCGGACCCCAATAATGATTTCGTCGGTGAGATGAGCCCGTGGTTTCACTTGAAAAATTCAGGTCAGGGCACTTGCAGGCCGGATTTGATCGGCAATAAAGTATAGGTTTAAAAGTGCAACGGACAGCGTTTGCAACAAGTAAATTTTACAAAATCGTCAAAAATAGCCCCCAGAAGATTTAAAGTATATAAAACCCAAAAATTTTCAGGGTGGCTCGCGCCCTGCGGGACCCCCAACCGGGGACTTCGCCATGCCCCCCCCAACG
>JAMKCH010085575.1:0-55502 GCA_023653785.1 Ophioderma brevispina
TATTATGGAAAAAAATGTGTATTTAACAGAATTTCCGTCATTTAAAATTACGGAACGAAAAAAAGTCGAAAAGTTGTGGAGGGGCAATTTTTGAAATAGTTCCGTAAATTAAAATTTTATGTTTTTTGTTTTTTATTTTTTTGGTCTTCTAAAAAGATTTATTTTCCGTAAATTTACGGCAAATCTGTTTTCTTAATGTACGGAAATTTCTAACAGTGTTCGCAGTCTGTGACACTAGGACTTCACACGTGGGAAATTACTTAACGGAAGACGTATGGCACTCTAAAGTACTCCAATGGGGCTGCCATGCTATTGTAGGCCTACTGTTATTGTCCTAATTACAAGTTTACCTTCTTGCAACTGATAGATAAAAATTTAATAATGCTTTTGTTGTGGTTATAGTTATAATCCAAAAAAATTTAACACTAAGTGCCTAAAGGGGGGACCATAGTACCCAACTTTTTTTTTTTTTTGCGATGATTTCTCGGTTACGCAACCAAATTTTGTTTCAAGGAGGTTTTGCGAATTGTCTGATTTATGAATAGCTCCTCCTGTACACATAAAAGCAAATCCGCCCACGGCTTTATTAGAATAATTAGGTGCGTCCCTTATAGACCCCACCCCCCTTGGGCACTAATAAGTCCATAAACGGCCAGTTTCTGTACGGCCTAAAATTCGAGTTTGTTTCACCCACCTGGGATTAATTCAAAATATCACCTTAAAGGGGTGTCCCCTTGGACTAGGATTAGGGATATTTCCGCCCCGAAATGTTGAACATTAGCGCCTTCTGCCTATTCAAAATGGCACCATGTTTTATGAAAACAATGCTAGTGATTTTTGTTATATATAAGAATGTCTAGGACTAAAACGAAATGAAGTCTTACTTCCTAAAGCGGGGCTTAAACATTTTTAAGGTCAAATATGGGCCGCCGAAGGAGGATGTTTTGGTAAATGTACTAAATGGCCAAAAATTTGGGGGGGGATGTTTTGGGGTAAGACTGCGGTAATATTTTGAAAGCACCAAAAAGAGAAATGGATGACACTTGTGTATTGCGGACATGATCTCAACTCAGTGGCGGAGGTTATAACCGCTCCGGGGGACATAAATCAAGAAGAAAAAACGCCACAACATTCTTTTTTCGAACTCATAAGAAACCAGAAGCGAAAACATGATAACATTTTCCCGCAATTTCTCTGTATTATGGATATAAATTGCAGACCACTCAACACTAGTTAACGCTGGGAATGAAAAAATGATCTCGCAGTGAGAGGGAGAAGGCAGGCCGGTGTAAAAGAGAAACAAAAGATAGCACTTGATGTGTGCTAGAAAGAAAGTTAGGTCACCATATTTAATTTCCTTCTACATATAACAAGTTTTGGCACTTCTTCATAAGCCTAGTTTTTATTTTTAATGGGAAAATACACTATGACGCAGAGTAGTCCTTAAATACAGTCAACACCCATTTATTAGGATTTTTTTGTATTAGCTTGATATGAGCTGTTGTCTTCCTATGAAACTATTATAGAGTCAGTTTGAACTCGTAATATAGCCCAAGAAGTAAACAGCAATGTGACGCCTCTCTTGGACAAGTCAATACCACACTGTAATATTTTTTACATCTTGGAAATGATTTTAAGGACATTATTAGAAAGTGTTGTTTAATAACATCGAAGATGGGTAGGGCTGCTTTTTTCCGTATTTACCGGAACCTAGAGACGAATATAATCACCGCCAATCTTTAAAAACAAGCCTGTACGTAAATATAAATGTCATAATCTTTTGGAGCTCCCAAAATATCACTCCGGTTCTTATTTCAACAATTTGTCATTTTAAATTCATTTAGCAAAAAATATGCTCTTTACGACGGCCATCTTGGATGCCTAGATGTGTAAGCCCCGTTTAGGAAAGTTTAAAAAACTTGATATCGCGTAGTCGTGTATATAATTTCTATCTGTAATGATATTATCTGGCGGTTTTCCATAAAAGAATAGCGGCCATTTTGAAATGGGCAGAACACGCTAACGTGCAGCTTTTCGGGGCGGAAACATACCTCATCCTAGTCAGGGGGACATCCCCTTTAAGGTGATATATGGGGAAATTAATCACCAGTTGGGTGCAACGAACGAAAAACCCAATGACGGCAGCTTATGACTTAAATGAAAGTGCAAAAAATAAAATCAAGATATTTTACTAATTAAAAAATTAAAGTAATTAGATCTTTGGATTTATTTACTTCTTTAATATATACCTTAGGAGTACATGGAGGTGATGGGGTCAACTTTTTCTGGGTTGGGATATGTGTGGCCCCCGACTTCCGAACTTAGGCCTTGTGGAATCGATTTTGACTTTTTAAATTGAATAAAATTGGATTTAAGAGGACTTTTCCGCAAAATTCAATTTCGGCTCAAATTAAAGCTTCTGGGGGCAAACAATCTCCCAAAAGGGACTTATTAAAAGAACTAAATTATGCCAACTGAAGTATAGTAACTCAGTTCGGAGCGGCGTGAAGGGTTGTTGGAAAGGATAACCCTGGGTAATTAGTTTTGTAAAGGGAACCATGGGTTGTTGCAGGAAGTGCAATTGGAAAGGGAAATCTGGTGATCACCGACTCAAACCATGAGACCCGCATAGACCTACCTTCGTACAATGTTGACGCTTGGTTCGTTAATTTTACTTTTCCACTCAGACAACCAACTCTCACCCTGCTCATTTTCCCTACAGCACCTTCTAAGGCTTCTAATTCAAAAAGAATGGCCGATGACCATCTCCTTCGGTGACATCACTGAGATCGTGGACAGGATCGATATCATGAATTAATGTCGACTCTAGGTGATGTACTGTCCTACCTATGTGTGTTCTGTGTACTTAAATTGTTACACACACGTGCCTACATTTATTTCAGCGTTATCAATCTCGCCTACAAAGGCCACCTCTATCGCAAGCCATAAGGCCATATAACGTATTGCGCAAAACGCGTTGCGAGAAAGTATCGGCAACGCGTTGCGACATTTCGTCAACGTTTGCGCATTTCAGCAACGCGTTGCGCATTTCAGCACGCGTTGCGGTGTCGACCAATCAAAGTCATGAATTTCTGTGACGTATTTTTCAAAATAGACCCACAACGCGTGCTATAATAGTTTGCACGCGTTTTGTCAAAGCTTCACAACGCGTTTGCGAGCTTCCCAAACGGGTTGCAAGCTTCACAACGCGTTGCTAATGTCCACAATGCCATAAGGGTCATAACGTATTGCGCAACGCGTTGTGAGAAAGTCAAAACGCGTTGCGACATATCGTCCACGCGTTGCGACATTTCAGCAACGCGTTGCGACATTTCGGCAACGCGTTGCGGACATTTGCAGCAACGCGTTGCGGTATCGACCAATTCAAAATCATGAATTTCTGGACGTATTGTCAAAATTTATAAAATCTCACAACGCCTTGCGACCTTGCACAACGCGTTGCAAACCTTCACAACGCTGCGAGGTTTACAACGCGTTTGTGAAGCTCGCAACGGTTGTGTACTTGCAAGCACGCGTTGTTAAAGCCATAAGGGTCATAACTTAAATTGCCGCACGCGTTGTGGATCATTTTTGAAATACGTCAAGAAATTGGTATTTTTGATGGTCGACACCGCAACGCTTTGCTGAAATGTCGCCAACGCGTTGCCGAAATGTTCGCAACGAGTTGCCTACTTTCTCACAACGCGTTGCGGCAAACGTTATGACCCTTATGGCTTGTGGACCTTCGCAACGCGTTGTAAAGCTCTCGCAAACGCGTTTGAATCCCCAACCCGTTGTGAGTTCTTGCAACGCGTTGTAGTTTGGACAACCGTTTCTAGATACTTGCAACGCGTTGTGGGTCTATTTTGTGAAATACTCACGAATTGATCATTTTTAATTGGCCAACACCGCAAACGCGTTGTGAAATTTTGGCACCCGTTGCTGCTTGCTCGCAACGCGTTGTCGGGCAAACGTTGTTGCCTGTTATGGCGTGCATACTCTGGAAAACGTTTCATTCCATGGGTCACAAACAGGCTTTTTTGTCGTTTATATATAACTACAATAAAGGTTTGCGTGTTGCCGCAACTACTTCAGACGAATGTGGAGGTCATGGTTGACAAAATAACTATGGCTGTCGCTATGTCGCAAGATTTATGAATGGCTGTCACGGGATAAGAAGCGAGTGTCAAAATGTCACAAGATAAGAACAGCTGTGTCGGGATCGAGTGTTACAAGATAAGAACGGCTGTGTCGCGAGTGTCACGAATGTCGTATTTTACCCATGTGGTATTTTTATGTACACCCCTAAATTAATGTCGACGCTGTACTAAAGTAGTGTCGTAATAACTTTACGACGTGACCTATACTCTAGAACCAATTTAACATTTTAACAGATTTAACAGATGAAGTAAACACTGCAACTCCTATCTGCTGGAAATTAAAAACATACCACTGGTCAACCTTATGACCTTACACCAGAAGTGTAATTTAAATTCTACCGTCTACCGTCTGGTCTATCATCACTTCGTCTAATTCCATTTCGTCTAATAACCACTTGGTCTAAAACCGTTTCGTCTAAAATCAGATGGTCTAATTGCCACTTAGGCTAATAACCACTTAGTCTATTGTCACTTGATCTAATAACCAGATGGTCTAATTGCCATTTTGTCTAAAACCATTTCGGCTAATATCCAATAGGTCTAATTTCCACTTCGTCTAACATTTGGTCTACACCCATTTAGTCTAATAACCAGTTGGTATAATAACCATTTAGTCTAAACCCATTTTGTCTAAACCCATTTCGTCTAATGATCAGTTGGTCTAATTATCATTAGTCTAAACCCATTTTGTCTAAACCCATTTCGTCTAATAATCAGTTGGTCTAATTGCCATTTAGTCTAAACCCATTTTGTCTAAACCCATTTCGTCTAATAACCAGTTGGTCTAATAACCATTTAGTCTAAACCCATTTTGCCTAAACCCATTTCGTCTAATGATCAGTTGGTCTAATAACCATTTAGTCTAAACCCATTTTGCCTAAACCCATTTCGTCTAATGATCAGTTGATCTAATAACCATTTAGTCTAAACGCCAAAAGAAGGAATATATGGCCGTCAACGAGGAAGATAATCATCAATCTATCTGCACTACAGACGGTACCCAACTCAAAGAGGTCAGGGACTTCAGGTACCATAGGGTCCTATGTTGCCCACAGCAAAACTTCCTGTCACGCAAAGGACAAGCTTGAAATGAATACAATAAACTACACCACTTATGGCAATCTGGTGGCTCCAATTCAGCCAAGCTGAATTTTTTTTAAAGCGTGTGTAGATGGTATCCTGTATGGAGAGTACAAAACACACCCTGCTGGCCTGAGCACATGTCCAAAGGCATTTCCCTCTCCAAAGGATTTAGTTCGTTCTAAATCCGAAGATGGGTGGAATTAGTCCTTATAGAAATTAATGTCCTGACAACAGAGGTGGAATATCGTTCCTTAGGGATAAAGTGTCCATGACCAACAATGGACTGCAAATACTTAGGAATTAGTATCCATTCATAGGTGACTATAAGCCTTGAGGACTATTGTCCAGGTTCACAGTAGAATATGGATCCTTAGGAGTTATGTCCGTATCGTAGAACTATTGTACCATAGTTGTATGTAACTACTGGATCTTAGGAATTTGTGTTCAAGTCCCGAGGAAGTTAAATTCTAACAATATTTCACTCATTATTACGAGTCAGTGACAGTCGTGCTAGATTCAACGGACATAAATAAAGACTAAATTAAAATAAAATCCAAAAATACAATCAAAATTGGCATGTTTTTCAGCTACAAAGTAAGTAGGAAGAGAGTTCTTCCAAACCTTAATAATTAGTATAAATAATATTAACCTGGCTCGCATAACAAAATTAGGCCTAAACTTAAATACAAAAAAGTGCCACAAGATTTTTATTTCATCAGTTCAAAATCGTTTTAAGTTATGCTGTTGCTTACACTCTAAGACAAAATGCGACTTACATTTTCCCCCTGGCGGCCCATAATGTAACCGCACGACTAAATCCTCAAAAACATGGTTCATAAAAAATCTGAGAACCCCAAACGGTTTCTACAAGAACCATAAAAGGTACTATACAGCAGTTAAATAATTCGTTTTGGTTCGTTGAAGACCCTTAATCCTTGTCTTACAAAGCCTTTTTTTAATAAAAAAAAAATGGGTTACCAAGGTGGGGTGGGTGACCGAGCGTGTGGTTACCACCATTCATTTGGGGATTTCGATGCTTTAATATGATTTTGATACCAGTGGGCGAGTTATGGTTCTTTTTTCTTTTGCCATTGAACCAAAATAATACCAACCAACATACCTAAGTATGGATCACAATGACGGTCATAAGTCCCGAATCGGGAAAAATGGGTATTTTTCCTTGAGAAAAATAGGCGATCCAATTTACGCATGTGGTTGGAAATAAGGGTAAATTATGCAAAATGCCATGCATTTGTTGGAAATGTATTTAAGGGTGGTAAAATACTATGGAATTAAATTCAATCACAAAAATTAAAAATTTGGAGATGTAATTAATGATAAAGGCCTATATCTAAAAAATAAAAGTAACAGGGCTACGCTTCCTTTGGCCAGAGGTCCGAAGGAACCACGATCCCCGAACTTATTTCTCTAGGGGATATATCTCTTTGCCAACCCGTATATATTTGTTTAGGTTTTCAAACATGTCAAATTTATTCCCGGGAGGGGGGGCACTTTTTCAATGGTGGATATGAGGCGTGAACACGGACTTACAAAATGGCACCCTGAACATACCCTAAACAATTAGTTTTGTCAGTCTTTGTTATACCCTACCAATAGCATGCATTACGTCATTAATATATAAAAGCCAGCCTTTATTGTCTGATTTGCAAATGCTTGTTAACATATTTTAATGATGGTTTGATCTCTCTGCTTAATTGAGTATTACATACCTATTACGTGCATCACAATTCTTAGAGGTCAAAAAATCATACTTTTTCCATATTTTCCTTTTTGACACCCTAATCATGTACCCGCGGAAGTGGGTTTTCTTTGAACAATTGGGGGGGGTGGGTGGGGGGGGGGGGCATTTTGTATTGAACGGTGAAGGATGCTGAACAAGAAAAGCGTAAAAAGAAAAAGGGATCCTTTTACGCGTTTTCTGGTTCACGATCATATCCCACCTTTGAAACAACCCCCCCCCCCGAATTTGTTCAAAGACCCACTTCCGGTATTGGCTTTGTAATATAAGGGTTTTTTAGAACCTTCCTAACGATTAAATCCAAAATTAAGACTTCGTTATTGGTTATAAACGAACCGAAAAATAAAAAATTCTTATTTTTTATAATTAGTAATATAAAGCCTTATTTTCGTATTCAAATGTTGCGCGACGAGTATGCACAAATATATTTACCAAGACTCCTCGTAGCCACTGGACAAAATGTGTCCCAGAAGATACTAGTATGTGAATCAGTGTCCAACCTAAGGAATTAATATTCTAGTACTCACCCGGGGGACAACCCATCTTGGAGGACTCGCATGTAAGCTGTCCAGGCCCCCATTTTCAGCATCGCTGTCACCCCAAGACCCCCGTTATTTTTGGCAAATGTCACCAAAGACCCCATTTTTTTTAAAAAAATACCAAACTGTACACGCAAAAGACCCCTATTTTGGAATATTTTCACTAAAAGATCCCAATTTTTGGGTGAACTTTTTTTTTGTTACCCGAAAACCCCTTATTTGGGGAATTTTTGGCGTCTTTCACTTAACGACCCCCATTTTTTTTTGGAGTCACTGTCCCGAATGCCCCTGGTTTTGAGTGCCAGCCTTACAAACAAAAAACCCATAGCCTTTCATATGATTGCCTGCCCCCCCCCCCCCCCCGCTCTCTGCATTGCTACATTTGTCCATTAATACACTGTGTGTTTTGGTTGGCAGTGGCAGATGAACAGAGCTGGCAAACTGGACAAGTTTTATAAACACGATCTATACCCTACTTTAATCAGTTCACACAATGCGTGTTAACATTGACATTAACTTTCTCTAGACGTTCAATGCAGGGGTTTAAAGATGGAGCACATGCAATGCGAAAATGTTGTTCAAATTGCATTTTTTATCCATTTTAATAATTTTTCGGCCGCTAAAACTTCCTCCTTTTTGAGTGTTTTTCTTAAAGATTTCCATGAGTAAATCTCAAAATAATAATAATGATAATAAAATAATATATAATAATAAAAATAATGCGCTAAAACAATTGTAAGGCAATGCGCGCGGGTCTTTTTTTTTTCTTGGCCTATAAATGCGCACAGTCTTTATGCATGAAACTAAGTACCTGAATATTTGGCAGCCGAACTAGATGTACTACGAGGTATCCGTAAAAGTCTATTTTTTTTCAGAGATTCGCCCCACCCAAACAATTTTTCAGGCCATGATCAACCGAAAGGAGCATCTTTGTGATCAAGCTAGGCCAGCTAGTCTGGCTGAAGTTAAACCCCTGCACCACGGTAGTATTAGATCATTTTGGCATCGTGGTGTGCATGGGTGGGTTTTTTTCTCATCTGTTGTTTGTTTTGTTCGTCCCTGCATCTGCTCTGCTTCCTCCCGCGTTTTATTTTTTTTTCTTGCATTAAGGCCCCCAAGGAATTTAAAGGCTTGTTTGGGCTATCCGTGGTACTCCTGGTTTTTTATTCATATCCCAAGCTTCAATAAGTTTCCCGGTACCTGTATACAGTATTTATTGTTAATTTAATTTCATCGTGTCAATATGATGATCTTTACTCTATTTTAAAACCATTCTATGTCTATTCTGTGTGCAAATTTTTGATGTTTTTTTGAGTACGGAATAACAATGAAATGAAACGAAATGGATGGCTTTCAGATTGAATATTTTGTCAATAATTTTGTATTTCTTTTTAATCATTTTAGCTTAGAAAAGCTGTTTTCAAGGAACAAGTCCTTCAATATTAGTTCTAGCCATTTTGGCCAACATATGCCTGTCAGATCTCGAAGCTGTGTTATATGCTATTATTTTAGATAAGAAAGACGGAAAGAAAAGGAATGCTCACACACCAAAATACATTTTAACCGATGACAACATTGCCAACAATGTTCTGTGTTAAACAGAATTTGACAAACATAAAAATTATGAAAGGTCAACTTCATTTCAACATTGACAAATTAGTTTGAAATGTGTGACATGGGTAAGTTTAAGAAAAGCTTAGGTAACATGTAAAAGGTCTGAAATTCGGAATAATAATGTGCAACCTGTCATTTCGTGTTTTGTTATTTATATTGTAATATGGTGCCCATTTGTTTATAACATGCATTAGACAAAAATGAGGAGTAGAACGAAATGGGCCCTTAGACGAACTGGCATAGGTCGAAATGGTTTTAGACAATCATGCTGATGATTAGACCAAGTGGTCATTATACGAATGACATTCGATGCATTGGGTTTTAGCAATCTGGTGATAGACCAAATGGGCAGTAGACGAAATAACATTAGACGAAATGGTTTTAGACAATCTGGGGATTAGACCAAAATGGGCAGTAGACTAAATGGCATTAGACGAATGTTTTAGACAATCTTGGTGATTATGCCACATGGTATTAGCGAAATGGCATTAGAGAAATGGTTTTAGACAATCTGATGATTAGACCCATGGGCGTAGACGAAATGGCATTAGCGAATGGTGGTAGACAATGTAGTGATTATACCAACTGGGCCTTATACGAAATGGTATTAGCCGATGTGGTGATTAGACAAATGGTATTTTTAGTCTAATAAGGTTAAGAGACACAGTGAAATTAGAGTATGTGGGTGTTAGACTATGTGATTTTAGACAAATGGAATTAGACCTATCTGGATATTGCCGAAAGATATTCAGAAACGAAGTGGCAATTCCCCTACCGTCTGAGACCGGTCTCTGTAATTTGCAGAATAAAAAAAACCAGAAAAGCAGAGTACCAGCGTGCGAGTTGTCGTGATAGTGAGTTAATTGATTTTACTGGTAGTACTAAGTAACATGAGCACAAATATCTACTAGGTCGTAAGCCCTACAATTTCCATCTTCATTTTTATACCATGATTAGATTTGGTTATTCAAAAACAAAGAAAAGTTGTAAAAACCAACATTACCTTCATTTTTGTGTTTTGATTTTAAAAATTTATTAGTACTTGTTCTGAGATGTAGATTTCGCCTTACTCCACACAAATGAACTCCTGGCACTGCCTAGTGAAATTACTTTTCCAGTGTCAAGGTTATGAGGTTACGTCATGAATATTAGGGAAAAGTGAAACAAGACCAACCTCATGGTGCTTTTTGTTTCTGTCCACCCTCACTTTGCACCAGGCAGCTCATTCATCATAATAATAATAATATGTGAAACCACTTCCAATTTCTACTGCAAGCTAGACAGATGGAGTATCAAAATTCTGTAATGAATAAAAATTGCTTTCAAGTTTACAAAAGTTGTTAATCTGTGGTACAGATCTTATAATAATCCATTGAAAAATAAACTTCAGCTATAGGGACCAAAATGCTAACCATGGTTTACAAACCTCTCGAGTTCCCTCCACCCTTAGGATTAAGTAAAACTGAGTCTTTGACAAAGAATAAAAGGTTGAACAACACAGACTCAACTATACACAGCCCTGCACCACCCTACTGCATCCAATCACACAAAACATCTTGTGTATATAGGCTAATGATCAATGTAGAACTCGTGCAAGCCAACCTTGGATCTCGTCACATATAAAACGTATGATCAGGAAGAAAGCAAGAATGTACCGGAAAGCTAAAGCTTCCAATTCTGTAAAGGACTGGGATCACTTCAAGGCATTTCGGAAAATAATTCAGAAGAAGATCCGTGCTGCATATTCGTCCTACACTGATCACATGCTTACAGATCCAGATGACAAGCATAAGAAGAAATTTTGGCGTTATATCAAAGCTAAGAGGCAGGACAACACTGGCATATCTCCACTAACACGCAATAATCAGACTGTTGCTGACAGTAAAGGCAAGGCTGGTATCCTGAACGACCAGTTCAAATCTGTGTTTACTACAGAAACCTTGCACAACCTACATCCTTGCACATCAATGAAAGACTCTCCATTTCCTGATGTCCAAAACATACAAATATCAGTAGAAGGTGTATGTAAGCTGCTGAAAGAACTAAACATCTCCAAAGCTACCGGTCCAGATTTAGTTCCGGCTAATATCCTGCAAGCTATGGCAGAAGAAGTAGCTCCACTCCTAACTGTCGTCTTCCAACAGTCCCTGGACTCTGGTGAGGTTCCTCATGATTGGTGGGTTGCTAACATTGCCCCTATTTTCAAGAAGGGTGATCGCAGTGCAGCTTCAAACTACCGACCAGTGTCGCTCACGTCAATATCAAGTACGATCCTTGAGCATATCATCTTCAGTCAGGTGATGGGCCACTATGACGACCACAACATCTTAATTGACAGTCAACATGGCTTCCGTCCTGGTCGCTCCTGCGAGTCGCAACTCATCATCCCTGCTCATGACTTTGCCAAAGCCCTTGATGAAAAGAAACAAGTGGATTCCATTATCCTTGACTTCTCTAAGGCTTTCGACCGCGTCCCCCACCAAAGATTATTCCCTAAACTACATCATTATGGAATACGTGGCTCTCTTTTAACGTGGTTTGAGAACTCCCCTCACCAAGATCCCAACGAGTTGTGGTCGACGGCGAAGCCTCGGATTGGACAGATGTTTCATCTGGAGTCCCACAAGGCACTGTTCTTGGACCCTTATTATTTCTCATCTTTATTAATGACATATCTGATTCCATCTCATCATCAATACGCTTATTCGCGATGATTGTTTAATGTACCGATCCATCAACAACAAAGAAGACTGCATAGCTCTTCAGAAAGATCTTGACTTGCTAGACAAATGGTCAGCTAGATGGCAGATGAAATTCAACTCGGACAAGTGTCATGTGATGCAGATCTCTCATCGCCGCAACAACATCAGCTTTGACTACCAACTCGGCAAAGACAAACTTACATCAGTGGCTGAACACCCTTACCTGGGGCTTACCTTTACATCCAATCTCTCCTGGAAGACTCACATCTCCAATATTACTTGAAAGCCAACCGGATGTTGGGACTCATCAGGAGAAATCTAAGACACTGCCATCCACGCCTGAAAGAGCAGGCATACATCTCCCTCGTGCGGCCTCATCTAGAATATTCCTCCACTGTATGGAATCCAGGCCATCAGTCTACCATTAACCAGATTGAAGCCATTCAGAGGAGGGCAGCTAGATTTGTGATGAACACCTACCAATGCACTGAAAGTGTCACTGCAATGCTCCAAACCCTACAGTGGCCTTCGCTTCAATCCAGAAGGGAAGCAGCCATCAAAGTCATGCTGTACAAAATATCACATGGACTCATTGCAATAAATAAGGAACACTATCTCTCTTGAATGTCCAACACACAGCTACGGAGTTATCATCCTGCAAGATTTCAGCTTCTAACAACTCACTCCACCAAAGATGTATACAAATACTCATTCATGCCAACAGCTGTCCGGCTCTGGAGTGTACTTCCTGTGGACGTCATCACTGCAGCATCTTTAGACGTCTTCAGGGCACACATCTCGTCCAACTAGCTTTCAGGAGATGGTTTTTACTTTCACATATAAATGTACATATTATGCACCATCAGCTTCACCTGCACTTAGGCATGTCACCTCAGTGGTATATCCAGAATTGGACGTTGCTGAGTATCAACGTAGATGTAGATGTAGACGCCAAGAAAATCTTTCCTCAGATTCAGAATCATGATCGGGCCATGTAAGCCAGCCCAGCATGCAATGCAGACACTGAACCGTAACTCACATAGTGGTAACAACTCGCATAAGTTTTTCTGCATTTTCCGCATTTATTATTCTGCAAATTACAGAGACCGCTTCTGAGACCTTCTGTTTTGGAGTGGGTGTGTGGTGAGTTCACTTGACCCTCTTGAGCTGCCCAGTCATGTCTAAAATCATGTTTGTTTTGTTTGTCATATAGTTGCATTTGAAATTACCCTAACAGATAAATAAGTTATACTGCACAACTTATACAAAAATAGCTGTTAACCTAAACCCTTATTAAGTATAGTCCCTGAAGAAGAAATACGTCATACTTCGCGGAAAAAATTGTTATTGAGCTGATCGTTTTCACCAGACATGCAGAATACATCATATAACAACATATCCAAAATCCCCATGAATCCCCTTTGGGGGAAAATCTTATCCAAGATGGCCGCCAAAATAGCTGAAATTGCATATAATTAGCTATATCTTAGCTTCTCAAGTAGATGTGTTGATGACTTTAGTCTAAATCTAAATTATCCATGTTTCCTTATGTTGAAATTCAAAATGGCCGTCATTACACATAATTTGCTTTATCTCAACTTCAGAACAAGGAAAAAGAGGAATAAAGAAACAAACAAATACATTATATCTAAAAAAATATATATATATATAAGCGAATAATAAAAATGACTAAATAATTATAAATGAATAAATATAAATAAGTCAATAAATAAATAAATATAAATAAATAAAGAGAAATTTTGTAAAAGGGACGGGTACAAAAGACGGAACCTGAATTATGTAATAAGAAGTCCTCTTGAGGTGTTTTCACACCCAAATTTTATTTCTCCCAATTTCTGGGATTCATCTTTTATATATTTCTTTCACACGACAGTTTCCATTTCTGGTACTTGGTTGTAAAAATAGAAATATATATGGCCTATTGTTTCTATGACCATTTCTGGCAAGACGTACGTGTGAGGGCCTATAATTAATCATGCCTTTATGTGAACATACGAAAACTGCATTATACTAAACCTTTAAACCATTCTTTCGAATGAGTATTATGTTGAGCGGTGTACTGGTTCTCATTGTGCAGTTTTGGGAAATTGCATTCTGATTAAGTTCAAATAACATAACACCCAAGGCATTCTTTCGAATAGACTAAAGATGAACTAAAATTACTACTATATATTTGGTAATTAGAACAATCCCTTTTCGGGATTATTGTTTTTCGGGATTATTGCGACAGTTTGCCCGAGCTTCCTTGCAGAGACTGCAAAGATAAGTATATGTCAGTGAGAAGATAATTATATGTAATGGCAGCAAGTTGGCAACCATTTTGGTGGCCATTTTGGATTTTGGCGTTAAGGAAGTCATCAGTGATTTAGATTTGTACATAATTGGATTCTTTGACCCCAAAACATATTCAAAAACACTGAAATCGTCAACATCTACTTTAAAAGCTGAGATATAGCTAATTTGGCGGCCATCTTGGATAAAAAATTTTCCCCAAGGGGATTTTTGGGGATTTTGGATATGTTGTTGTATGATGCATTCTGCTTATCTGGTGCAAAAATCAGCTCAATAACAATTTTTTCCGGGTCAAAAAACCCCCAGTGACCACACTATTAGTATTATTTCTGAGCTGTGTGAACATCCCTTCTATATCAGGAATAAATAACCTATCATATATTATTTGGATGTGCCAGTATTATCCTCGATTGTTGCAGAGTATTCAAAGGGATTATATTAACAACAGCCTACCACAGAGGATTCAAAGGATTGCGACAATGGCTTGTTAATTGATTGCTTTCTTGTCAGAGGTCATTTTCTTCATACAAATGCCAAAATGCAATGTAGTAGTCCTATATGGTACACTCACTCGGGCACTCGCTGAATGAATTGGTACTTGGAAATGGGAACACAAGCACCTTTCAAATTATGTCAAAGCTAGAAAAGTAGTACTGCTATAACAAACATTGTTTTTGACAGAAACTGTTCATATATTAAAATTTCAAGCTGTCATGTCTTACAATAGTAGTATTCATAACCACAAAATTGTTTATACCTCCCAATGATGCAAGAGCCACATGTTTCCAGTGTAATACCACAACAAACATAATTCTGAAACTGAGTGGCCTAATGTAGCGGTGCGCGTTCCGCCCCTGATTTACCCGGAAGTAGTATCGATTTTGATATCAGATGAAAGGTCGTATTTTTCTCATTGTCGTCCTGAAATTTGAGCCCTCAAACCCATTTCATCCCAAGATATGAACAAAAAACCGAAGTTTTAGTGGTTAACCATCAATATTAGCACAGTATTGAATAGGGCTTTGCAGTATGCATTATTGAGTCTACCATCAAAACCACAAGTTTGCTTCCCACGGTACTTCATGGGGTGTATGTGCAAGTGCCAGGCTCTCATATCAAGTAGAAAACACAAGGCACATACATCGGAACAAGCACCTTTAAGCCAATTTTGTTATTGTGAGTGATACCCGCCACATACCAACTCTAAAACAGAAGGTCCCAGAATGTAGAAAGTAGAATGTAAATTACACTTACCGGTACTCACACGCAAAACAGGTGGTTCAAATGGGATAACTGAAACACTGAATGAAATAGCAGGTTTTCAATTTATAACTAATGACAGCCTAGAAAATTTGGTAACATTTTGACAAGAGTAAATAACCTCTATTTAATTTTAAAAATGCGATATACTGGTATATAATACATATAAACTCCTCAAAAAAAGTTTGGAAATTTTGTTCAGACATGTATTTCTCATTTAATTTGAAATTTTATTACACTCTATTGCATATCAGTGAAAAGCTCAGTTATTCCACTGTACAATGACACCAAAATGATAAGAATTGAATTCTTCATGGTTGAGTGACATTCCTTTGAATACTGGTAGGTCTGAAAGAGAAAGTGCCAAATTTCAGTACATGTACTCAATTTGCTTAAATTAAGAGGATTAGGTTAAACGGAATGTGCCTAATTTGATGATTTTGCTGCTGGCAGGCTACTGAAGATTTTTAACCCTTTCATTCTCAAGTTACTCATTGACGTTCCTAGCATGATCGGACTGGCATTAGCATCGTCTCAGATTACACATATCGTCCCATATTGAGGACATAGAGATGGCAACGGCCTTAGAATTTGCCCGCGAAAACGATAGCAGTTGTTGCCTTCAATAACAGCAAGTCTTGTCTTCCCAGTTATATGGCTGCCTCCGTATCCCACCCCCCAAAGCTTGTCCGCTCTTCCCATCACAGACAGCAAAGCGTCACCAGTCTCCTCCAAACTTTAACTCTATACCATCCAACTTCCGAAGAATCTGCATCATCTGAAAACATAATTTCTGTCACCACTTAAAATTCCACTACCGGTATTGCCGACACCACCTTAACCGTGCCTGATGGTGAAGGGCTATAATTACTGGCTTCTTAACACATTACCATGCTCTCAGATTGGACTTGTGTCAATACTGCCCCACAAACCGTGCCTGTAAATCTCTGGAAGACAATCTCCAATTCGAGAGTAATAAACCTTTCTGGGGTGTCGTCGCCCGGGGATATCCGCTTCTGGGTCTCATCTTCCTTACCAGTTTGCCACGGAATTTTGTTTTTCCATTTTGAAACAGCACTAGGGTTTACCCCATTAACATTGGCTACAACCTTCACAGCTGTTTGAGAGTCTCATTTATTATGAACAAAAGGGAAAATAAAAACAATAAAATTTTAATTTTGAAAATTAAGTTTCAAAGTTTTGACCACTAATTTGTTCTACATTCTGACTACATCCTGTGTAATTTGATGAAATGAAATTTCAATTCGCTCGCAAATGATGTTTTAAAAAGATAGTTTTACACGTCTTTCTATGGAAAATAGCATATAGAGGGCTGGCGATAAACATACAAATGATGACCTTTGAAGGACTATATGCAAGATTACCTGCAATAATGGTTTTCTGATTTTTGAGGTGGTAAATAGCTCTTGCAGTCCCTACTTATATAAGTGTCAAAATTGGTCGCCATTGTTAAAATGCGCTTAAAAATAAAAGAGACAATTTTCATAGGGTCAAACAGCTGTGACTTGATTCTGGGATATGCCCGCTTCAATTTGCCCCATGGTACGGCCTTCTGTACATTTGATACTCGTGGCATATTAGATACTGAATGACCGCTCTTTGACATTCCATTCAAAGACAAGGGTTCAAAGCAAACCTAATCAACTTTAAGCGGTGTAACCTTGTGAACCTCTTAAACTGAGGGCACTTTCTTTTTCGATCTACCAGTATTCAAATGATTGTCACTCAACCATGAAGAAATCAATTTCTTTGATGTTGTGTCATTGTACAGAGAAATAAAATGAGCTTTGCACTGATATGCAAAGAGTGTAAATAAAATTTTCAATTAATGAGAAATACAGTCTGAAAAAAAATTCCAAACTTTTTTGAGGAGGTTTATATTAATATAACTAATAACTAATAATAACGAGTGCATCAATGATGCAGGAGCTTAAACCATCAATTGAGATGGTAATGAAGGCCATAGTTGTATTAAGTAGGATGTCAATCGTTAGTTTTTGCAAAAGATAATTATTCACCAAATTGGGTGAAAGGTCAGTGGTCATTAAACGGTTAATCTGTGGACCCATCCATATGTGCATTTGTCCCAGTTCTTTTTAAGCATTTAACGTGACAGGAGATTTTTCTAGGATACGAATTCTCTTCAAATTGCACAGGATCGATTGTCGACCACCTACCAAGAACGTCCGAAGGGTTTATTGGACAAACAAAACAGAAAACCGCAGATATTGTTTTGAACTTGCCTGACTATCGTAATGTTCCCAAGAACACGGTGCTTTGACTTTCGGTCTGCACGACGAAAAGTACTAAATCACCATATTATTACATAAAGACGGCGTACTTCGGTGTTTATTCACTTCAGATGTCATCTAATACATGGCAAAGCATTCCAATATATGCAAAAAAAAAAACCGGGGTTCGAAAAAAAATTGGGGGGCGCATTCTGTCGTAAATCTCTCGTGGGTCTTTAATGGTCATAGCCTTCTATTTGCAGCAGAACACTTTATATACCAAATTTCGTCAAATTTATCACCAGGTGGGTGCAAACTAACTCGAATTTAGGGCAGTACAGAACTGGTCATAGACAAAGTTGAGTTGATTGAAATCAAGATGGCGATAGATCATCGATCTGGCAAGCGGTTTAGCGTAGGCTTCAATCGTAATCACCCTTTTCGGCAATTTCGACTTACAAGGCTCGGATATTTGTGGTTCCGATGGACCATTACTATACCTTTTGGTAAGGTTCATTTACATGTGCAATGCTAGTTTACTTCATTGTATTATCCAATGGTCACAACGCCGGCTTTCATGGAATCTAATAAATGCACGAAACAGTCCCCAAATACCGTTTGGAAATCCCAATGACCAAATCGAGCAAGGTCGGTCAACCCCCCCCCCCCCCCCCCCCCACCGAGGACACCATTTTGTTGTGTAGAAACATAAAGAATTGCTCAGCTTCCTGTTGCGACAATGCCATCTCACCTAATTTTCTAAGTGCTGGGGTCGTTGTGCTGCTCTTTACCAGCTTGTCAGGGCTTAAAGGGTCTCCCTTTACCGTACCTAACTCTATCATGATCAGCGGCTGATTTTCTTGTTGACCCTTGTCCACTTTGTGCTCAGGGGTTGGATTTTCCTAACAGGGAAGGTAGTCTCCCTGATGAGGGAAGATGACCTCCAAAAATTCCTCTACAATTGAGGGAAAAAGTGTCCTCTAAATTTGGGACCAAGTTATCCTCAACGCTCTTCCTATATGTATGAGTATTTGGACTTCATCATTGGCTCACTGTTTTACGTGAGGCTTTTCTGGTCATTGACCTTGTTACTGCACTGCCTGGGAAAATTTTTTTATTTCCTCATCAAATTCATCCACTGTGTAAAGGGCACCTGGGAAACTATGGATCTGGGATTACTTCGCCCCAGCCATCATTCCCTAACAACATGGATACCCCTTTTACGGGGAGTTCTTGTCTCACACCAATTGTTGGACAGTCCGAACCAGTCTGAATTTCAAATTCATTTTGTGTAGAGGGACACTAATACAATTTATACCTATCCCCTGAATCTATGCACTAGTTCCTGTGAGACTCTCAATATCAAATGGAGTGCATCTCCCAATGATCAATAGACTGTGCGTCAGCACGTGTCCCGCTTATTCTAATTGGTTTTGGATCTAAACTATCACCTGACCGTGACACAAATCCCTGCAAAACAAAAGGCTTAAAGTCAGCCCTTACTTTTTCTGTGTCAATTCCCTTTTTGTGAATTTCTTGTTTTTTGACAGAAGGGAATTAACTTTTGACTCAAAGTAACTGCCCACCTATTGGTTTGGACTCACTTTTGGCTCTCTCCATTTTGGTGTGGAAGCCCAGTCAGCTCCCAACACCGGACCTTGTATGTCTTGCTTCTTACAGTAATTGTATGTGAACTGTGATTTGGTCCCATCCCTGTTTTGATTACCCCATTACTTTCTTTTCCTCCTTTTCATGGGAACCTGACTGGTATTTCCCCTCTTGAGTGTTACCATGAGATGCTTTTGAAACCCGCTTATGGTTGTACTTGTTGACCTAGTCATTCTGGCTAGCCTACTATATTGACTTAATTTTTGTTGAGTCAAGCCATGTCTTCGCCTTTAACGCTGCTTCACGCAAACGTCAATTTTGTTTTCATCCAGATTCTTGTTTTGATATCTGGATGTCGACACTGTTTGAACTCTTCCACTAAGAACATCGACTCTCTAAGTTGACCAAAAGTTTGCCCGACTTCTTTCGAGAAGCCAGCGATCAAAAATTTGTTCCTTTACCAACAACGGGCAAATTCAACAACATGGGTCTGTCATCCTTTTTCCTGACAAGATCTGAATTTTTTTGTCTATATGCCTCGGTACCATTCATTGCCTTTGAGCACTGCCTGCTTAACCTAACCTCGTCATAATCACTAATGACATGGCCGAATATCTTTCTCGGGCTTTACCAATTACACTGACTGTAGCAACACGGTCCAAGATTCCTTGGCCATTTTAAGCTATTGGCAATTTTCTCAAAGTATTGTCTCCTTCTTTGTTCCCCTGAAATTTTTGAACAGGCGAATGTTTTTCGGCCGCATCAAACCAGAGGGCTTGGAGAGTCTGATTATCTAGCCTGTTGTTTTCAATTTCTGACTCTAACTGAGCTTCAAGCTCATTTTTTGTTTCATCTCATTCTAGCCATTTTTCTTTTCTTTTCCAATCCTTTTCCTTTTCAATTTGCAAATTCACTCTCTTTTGTCTTTCATTTTGCATTTTTATTCCAATTCCTTTTCCTTTTGTTGCATTTGCAACTTTTCGTTCTTTTCTAATTCTAATTCCGTTTTGTCTAATTCCTTTTTTTTGGCATTCAAGTTCGTTTAATTTTACGAACGGAGGCATCACTTGTGCATGTTCCAAACCTCTTCTAATCCTATCCATCTATAAACTTCCCAAACATCTTCATCCTGCAACTTTTCAATCAAATTATTTTTGATGACTTGCTTCTCAGCATTTTTTGCTTCAAGTCCTAAATGTTTGGCTCAGCAACTCATAACTAGGGCTATCTCAGCTCATCAAACTTATCCCAAAGTTATTTGCCCTATGAACACTTTTGGACGGATAACCCCCGCAGCCGCGCGCAAGGGCTTGTAAGCCTGCCTAGAACTACACGGGGATCCCGTTATGCTCATTCAGTTCCACGGGAAGGGTGGTATATTTAGCCGGCTGCTATGTTTTCAGTTTGAAGGACTTATGGGACACATCTTTTTCACATTCATGCGGGGACAATTGATATAATTATAAAGAACAATATACAGATGTTGAATCTAAAAAGGAATTTTATTATGGATAACAGCCAATTGTGGAAATAAAGATTTGATGACGTTCCGCATTGATTGGTATTATTTTGCCTTCGGGGGACCCATTTCCAGGTAAAAATGACGCCCTACGGTATTCCTACATTGGAAAAAAAAACAACCGATTATCGTCATCGCTACGTCGGTTTTTGAAGCAGTAGGGAAAAGGGAAATTTGTACTGTTTAGAAATAATACCACGGTGTCTTTTGGAAAAAACTAATAGTATTGGGCAGAAGGTCATGTAGACCCTTGATTTTAACATAGTCGGATTTAAATATATGTTCGGTCGACCCCGAAGAGCAAACTGATATCTGATACCTGACAGTGACCTGGTACCTGACACGTGGAGCCAAACTATCTCATCCTCGTTACCGTTTATGAAAACCAATACGCCAAAGCAGCAAGCATTCTGGAATCTATGGTGGTACAGCGTAATCGATCAAGATGTAGACTATACATGTGGTTTTGTACAGGTAGGGAGGGACACGATCTGCTCGATTGGGCCTTGGGGATTTTACAAAACGGTAATTGTGAAACTGCTACATGCATTTTACTATGGCAGTCTCGGTCCCACAGTGACATAAAAAAATCCGCTCTTCAAGCCTTTGTCAAAAGATCTTAGTAATATGTCATGATAAAGTAAGAAAAAAATATGAGTTCAAATCAATCGATGCCTTTGATTAATACTGTGCATACTCAAAACTCCAGAAACTTCCCCTGCAAAAAAGTAATCTCTATCAAACATCATACCCTTGAACATTACGCGGATGGGCTACAGAGCTATGCGCTCTATAACCATGCGCACCGATACAATCTAATATCAAAACAGCCTATTATAATGATTATACACACACAAAACCCATTGCACTCCTGTGATCAAACTCCATTGGGGCTGCGACTCTACAACAAAATATTAATATTGACTGAACCCAACTACAAAGTAGTACATGTATTACACACAAAATTTTGTATGCGAAACTGTGCACAATGTTTAAAATATTAATCACACTTTTTAGCCGGTGTGTAAATTTTGAACAATTAAGGCCTTCAAATTTATCTCAATTCAATTCCAAAGGACGAGCCCCCAATTGTTATGACGTCTGTAGGCGTCAAAAGGTCAGGATATCTTCAAAACACAAATTAAATGAGCCTTGTGCACAGTGATCTAAATTTTATACACTCTAACAGATTTTAATGATTTGGAATTGGTTCAAGAATTTGAGTTTCCAAAAAAACATTTACATAAAATTACAACAAAATTTAAGATTATATTAATTGTAACAAGAATGTCCACTAATCTCAACAAGAAGGCGTTGCAGTCAACGAGGTGATGTCCTCACAGCGAAAACTTCAAAAAGACAGCATGCAAAGTCACGCGATAAATCCTCGCGGTCATATTCCATTGGAATCTTCTCGGTCCTGAGATAACTTCTTCCAGCAGTCAAGACGACAAGTTACAGAAGTCCCTCGACGACACTATATTAAAAGTCTATCAGTCCCAAGATATCACCACGATTTCATGGTCCACAATTTGGAATTCCTATTTTGCTTCCAGCACTTTCGGCTTCAAAGACGACAGTAGAATAATTACAGCACTCGGCTCACATGGAATTGAAAATAGACTAAATCCTATCAGGTACTGTGTGGAGATAGTTAAATCTACCATTATGTAGATAAAACTGCTATAAACATACTGTAAGCTGATTACAATACTGACCAAGCCAGTCCTTAAGTACAAGTACATTTAACTGCTTCAGTAGCTTCCCATTCAACAATAATCATACATTCATCACATGATAAACATAACCTAGCAACATTCATCAAATAGATTTCACAAAAATTACATCATCTTAATTGAACACTTAATCATTTATAACTTTATGGGGGAATTCCCTAGATTCCGCAATGTTTTGATCTCAAAGCCATAAACACGTTGTACAGTTTCAAGTTTACATTTGGGGAATTCCACTTCCCATTGTGCAATCTATCTAACACAGGGCGCACTTGTACAAAAACCTATAGGGATTCCACTTCTTCCTTTTATATATAGTAAACATAAGTACTTTCTGTGAGAAAGAAATCTTTTTTCTCAAATAAATGAGAAAACAATATTTCAAAGTTTAATCAGAGAAAAAATGGCGGCTATAAAAACAATCCAAAAGACCCCATAATTTTTTTTTAAACTATCACCCAACGACCCCATATTTTTGGAAAGGTTACCACTGTCACCCAAAAACCTTCGATTTTTTTATTTTTCGAAAAATTTGCAAAAGTTTCAACCAAAGATCATTGTGGAAATTAACAATTTGTCACCACCGCACCCCCCCCCCCCTATTTTGGGGCAATTTGGATGTCTCTCACCGAAAGGTACCTATTTTTGGCACGTCCCTCTGTCACCGAATGTCCCTGGGTTTGGAATCGCCAGCCTTTACACCCATATCTATTTCATATGTTAGTGCCGGGCCCCCCCCCCCTTTAGGGGTATGTTGGCGATTTCTAATAAGCTAATAACAGTTTAACGCCAGTGTGGGCCAAGTAAATTTTGGGAACTGGCGCTTTTGGGAACGGCATGAACCGAAAATGTCTTGCATTTTATCACTAAAAAATGTTTCGCAAGTTATACTTTTAAACATGCTGACGTTGCATTGGTTCATCCAAGAAATTCGTGACCGTTGGGTAACAAATTTTGTTCAATGGAATTTGTTTACCCAACATTTTGAGTCGTTCATAGTTGAAACAATGTTAGGTATAAAAATGACCACGTGTACGCGGGTAAATTATGGTAAACAACTCAATGTTTAGTTTTGTCCTTGCAATTCATTTTTCAGCAAAAAAATGGCGACAATTTTGGACGACCCCTAACGGTTGAGATAAGGCAAAATCTCAACTTGCAAGGTAAATTAAGGAAAAGGCTGTGGATCACGAAAGTGTACCTTTAAATTGCCTATTCCAAAGTCTTTTAAACACTTTTGTATGGTCAGTCATTAAGATACATTTATCAGTTGAATTTGGTGATAAGCTGTACTGAATGCGAAATACGTCTTTTGTTCTGAAGGCTTCGACTAATTCCAATGTGGTGTTTCCTACACAAGATTCATAAACTGCACGTTGTTTTTGACGAAAATACTTTAAGTCATTTTCTAAGCTTGGTCCGTACTCATCAATTTTCTGCCAAAATGTTCGATTAAAATACTCATAAAGACTGACATCTGCAGAATTATACTTTCTTATTTTCTTTTTAACCGCCTCTGAAAGCTGTGAGAATCGGCTTGATCGGACATTTTGTTTAATGTATAGTATATCATCGAAAGTCCAGCACATCATTTTGCGTAGTATTAACAAGGATTCGTCGAAATATTCAGCTAACAGCACGAGGTCAAAATCACGTGAAAGTCTATCAATGTGCATCTTCACTTTCGCCTTGTTTCCAAAATCCTTTTTAGCCAGTCCCATATCCAAAATCTGGCTATTATAGATATATGTAGTACTCCTCTTCTTGGGAGAATCGAGCCATCTGTTTATTTTAACATTTATTGATGTCCCAATCGTCTTGTTTGCATATCCGAAGAACACAAATGAAGATTCAAATTGCATCACTGGATCGCGCAATATAGAAATATATTTGGTGTTATTTTTCATCAAGGTATCCAACAGAGGTCTGTTATATTGTATATGAACCGTAGACATATCATAATCTTTGTAATTTTTGTAGTCTCCTTTACTAACGGACACAGGCGGAAGCAAACCCGTGGAATCGAAGTGAATATACCTGATGTGGCCTGATATCGGATCCATTTTATTAAACACAAATGAAAGATTTCGATAATAACCATAAAGTTGAATTATTAGTTTCAAAGTTGTACTCCCTGTCTTGTGTGTTTTAATAAATACCAGCTGGTTGTGAGGTTGACATTGATTCTCTGATGTCGAAGTGGGTGTGGTCAAATTAGCGGGAACGTGAGATCGAAATCTTAGATCAAACGGCGAGGTAGTTGAAGTCACATTTGTGGTTGAACGAAAACTTGGATAAATCGACGGTCTTGTAGCCAGAAACATGGAAAACCTGGAGGGTCGAAAACAAATGTAAGTCTAATATTACTGTGGAATTCAATTAGGACAACAATAATTAAAAGCTGACTCAGACAGGTCACGAGGATAGCACCCTCAATTTTTAACAACTCGTGTTTTTTGCATATACATAATGTTTGTCCACAAACAAATCAACATGTGAAATAGCTAAGCTCAAATCGCTTTCAAAAAAAGCTTAAAGGTCCCAGGAAATGAGATGATAAACCTACTACAAATCTTTACGGGACATTCCATTCCAATAAACAGGGCCAGAAAAAAAGAATACACTACCAGTGACATCATTAGTGAAACTATTGATTTTCAGTCAGTGTCATGAATAGATTCACACCAGTCACCTGGAATTTTCTATTACTCTCTGAAAATCAATAGTTTCACTAATGATGTCATCACCAACCCAAATATTGAATGCTTTCTAGCCCCTCCTTGTAGACTTGACACAAACCACATCAATTCTATTTGCATTTCCTGGGACCTTTAACATTCCGAATCCGGAATATTGTTATACACAGTATCCTATCATGGTACTGTTATACGATACAAATATTTACTACATCATAACGGAAAATCCTATTCATCTAAAACCTTGGAAAAGAGCAATTTAGGTGACGATCTTTCGATCTAATGCAAAGAATATTATATTTTGAAATCTCTGAGTCAGCCTTTAAGGTGTAACAAGAATGTCAAGGCATCCATATGTTGTATGTTGTATGCCATATGTAGCAATTTCAAAGATTAGACATTTATTATCTCAAGACTCCGAAATGAGGAGGCAATGAGCCAAACTGAAGGTGACGTGCAAGTTTTATGCCGTCCCGTAGAATGTTTTAATACTCTCAATCTAAAATTTATACCTCAAAGGTTAGCACAAACCACTCTGATAGGCAGGGTAGACATCCACCGCCAACTTCATATAATCAACACGAGATCAAATTGGAAGGGTAGGAAATCCAAAAAAAAAAAAAAAAAAAAAAAAAAAGAATACACTACCAGTGACATCATTAGTGAAACTATTGATTTTCAGTCAGTGTCATGAATAGATTCACACCAGTCACCTGGAATTTTCTATTACTCTCTGAAAATCAATAGTTTCACTAATGATGTCATCACCAACCCAAATATTGAATGCTTTCTAGCCCCTCCTTGTAGACTTGACACAAACCACATCAATTCTATTTGCATTTCCTGGGACCTTTAACATTCCGAATCCGGAATATTGTTATACACAGTATCCTATCATGGTACTGTTATACGATACAAATATTTACTACATCATAACGGAAAATCCTATTCATCTAAAACCTTGGAAAAGAGCAATTTAGGTGACGATCTTTCGATCTAATGCAAAGAATATTATATTTTGAAATCTCTGAGTCAGCCTTTAAGGTGTAACAAGAATGTCAAGGCATCCATATGTTGTATGTTGTATGCCATATGTAGCAATTTCAAAGATTAGACATTTAATAAATTTCTTACCTTGCATTTCGCTACAGAAAATTCTTAACAGTGAAAACAAAAGGTGATAGTACATGAGTTGCCACCATCAGATTTTCTATTCGTTGCCCCCAATTGGTGATTAATTTTCTCATATATCACCTTGAAGGGGATATCCCCCTCTCTAGGATTAGGTATGTTTCCGCCCCGAAAAGCTGCACGTTAGCGTATCCTGCCCATTTCAAAGTGGCCGACATTGTTTTATGTAAAACCGCCATTATAATTTAATTACAGATAGAAATTGTATCTACGACTACACGAAATCAAGGGGTTTTTTTAACTTCCTGAAGGGGGTTTAAACATCTAGGCGTTTAAGATGGCCGCCGCAAGGAGGCATATTTTGCTAAATGAACTTAAAATGGCAAATTGTTGAATAAGAATCTGGGTGATATTTTGTGAGCTCCAAAAAGAATTTATGGCGTTCATATTTTACGTACAGGCTCGTTTCTAAAGATGGCGGTGATTATATTCGCTCTAGCATGTCTCGGGTACGTAAATCAGGAAGAAAAGCGGCCCTACCCATCTTTTCGACTTTATTAAACAACACTTTCTAATAATGACCCTAAATTATTTCCAAGATGTAAAAAATATTAAAGTGGGGCATTGACTTGTCCAAGAGAGCGCTGTTACTATATCTGGTTACTACTTGGGTCATAAAATGTAGTTTAAATTGACTCTATAATAGTTCATAGGAAGACAATAGCTCATATCAACCTGATACAATAACATCACAATAAATGGGTGTGGACTGTATTTAAGGACTACTCAGTGACGTCATAGGTGTTTTCCAGTAAAATAAAAAAATATGCTTATGAAGAAGTGAAACAGTTGTCTATATGTAGAAGGAAAATTTAAATATGGTGACCTAACTTTCTTTCGAGCACATCAAGTGCTATCTTTGTTTCTGACTTGGACCACCGACCCCTTCTCCCTCTCTACTGCCGGGATCATCTTCCTTCCCAGCATCAATTAGTGTTGAGTGGTATTCAATTGTCCAGAAGTACGAAAAAAAATTGCGGGAAAAAGTTATCAATAGTTTTCCTTATGGGTCTTATTATGTCAAAAAAGATGTGCAGGGGTGATTTTCTTCCGTCTTGAAGAATATGTTTCCCCTGGAGCGAGTATACCCGCCGCCATCATGAGTTAAGATCATGTCCGCAATATACAAATAATTTATTATTAATTCTCTTTTTGGTGCTCTCATAATATTACTCGATTTCTTACTCCATCAATTTGGAAATTTTAGTACATTTGACAAAACATGCCTCCTTTCGGCGGCCATCTTGGACGCTTAAATGTTTAAGCCCACTTCAGGAAGGTAAAACTTTATTTCGTTTATTCCTGGATAAAGTTTCTATCTATAATGAATATACAATAGCAGTTTTTCATAAAACAATGGCGGCCATTTTGAAATAGGCAGTACGCGCTAATGTGTAACTTTTTTGGCGGAAACATACCTAATCCTAGTCAGGAGGACACCGGCCCCTTCAAGGTGATATATTGGAAAATTAATCACCAGTTGGGTGCAACAAACTCGAATTTAAGGTCCGTACAGAAACTGGCTCATAGACTATGAATTTTGATTTGCTTATTTTAATATATATAATTAGGTGTAAAAACGACTCAAGGTGGTGGCGGCTTAGTGATGATATGGGCCGGTATCTATCTTACTATAATTTGGCTAATGTTGTGGGTTTGTGCACGAAAGGCTCCACCAGTTTTGCTTCAAAGAGCGTTAAATTCACATGAAAGGTGCGTGACGATTCCGGACGGATCCAAAACTATATTTGGATGAAATCCGTTCATAAATGACTGAAAAATCATCGAAAATGTGCTCGGTTGCTATGGTAAATTACCATTTGTTTGTAAGCGTTACTAAGCGGTGCGTATGCGTGGTGCGTTGCGACGGGCGGTTAAGCGTGGCAACGGGCGATCATGCGTAAGACGCGACGGGCGGTTACGCGTGGCAACGGGCGATCACGCGTAAGACGCTGTATGCGGTACGCAATGACAGGCAAACGGTGTGGGGAAAGAAAGAAATGTTGAAGAACACGTCTGTTTGTTCGCTTTTGATGTCGTATGTATGGATACTGCGGGTTACCCCACGAGTTTTGAGAAGAAAAAAATAAAATATACGGAAAATTACGGGATGAAATATTGAGGTTTAATATTTAGAATTAGGAACTATACAGGCCTAAGCTATAGGATTTGCTGCAAATACGATTACGGGATGTTGTGACGGGGGGGGTCATAAACTACAGGATGGCGAGAACTTTATATGGGAGTTTGAGGAGTTATGAGAAAAATATGTGGAAAATACGCGAACTACGGGATACCCCACGGGGGAGTACTTTTGAGAAAAAAAGTACACGGAACTTATACGGGATTAAATATTGAAGTTTATTATTTAAAAAAGTACGAGAAAAAATTAATATACGGAAAGTTAGACGGGATACATATTCAGTAACGTTTCCTTAGAAATCGGTAACTACAATACATGGGCTATAGGATTTAATAGGTAAGGGAATTTGAGTTATTAAGAGTGTTAAAATACAAAATGTTGCGACTCGGGGAGTCCTAAAGTTCAGGGTGATGGGTTTGGTTTGCGGTGGTCTCGCCATATGCGTGTCATTTTTTCAGTGATCGCTTCAGTTTCAGTGATCGCTCCCGTTCACTCAACTAACGGGAGCCCGCGCGAAGCGCGGGCCTACGTTTAAGTCATACTATAATTGCGAATGTGTTGTGTAGGTATGTAGTATGTATGTATGTATGTATGTAGTATGTATGTATGTATGTAGTATGTATGTATGTATGTATGTATGTATGTATGTATGTATGTGCATGAAAGGCTCCGCCAGTTTTGCTTCAAAGAGTGTTAAATTCACATGAAAGGTGCGTGACGATTCCGGACGGTTCCTACACTATATTTGGATGAAATCCGTTCATAAATAGCTGAAAAATGAACGAAAATGTGCTCGGTGCTATGTAAATTACCATTTGTTTGTAAGCGTTACTAAGCGGTGCGTATGCGTGGTGCGTTGCGACGGAACGGTACGGACGGTTAAGCGTGGCAACGGGCGATCACGCGTAAGACGCGACGGGCGGTTACGCGTGGCAACGGGCGATCACGCGTAATACGCTATATGCGGTACGCATTGACAGGCAAACGGTGTAGGGAAAGAAATAAATGGCAAGAAAACACCAGAGCTAGATATATAGGTATTATCTAAACTCGTGGTGAGAAAACGCATGTTTTTTTCGCTTTGAGTGTCGTATGATACTACGGGTACCCCCCCACAATTTTGAGAAGAAAGAAAATTAAATCATAACGGGAAATTACGGGATGAAATATTGACGTTTACAAATATTTAGAAATAAGGAAGTATATAGGCATAATATAGGATTTGCTGCAAATACGATTACGGGATAAGTGCGGGGAGGGGGGTTAAACATACAGATGCGAGAACTTTATATGGGGAGTTGAGAGTTATGAGAAAATATGTGGAAAAATACGGGAACTAACGGGGGTTTATACAGGAAGGCAATTCAGTTGACGTTTCCTTAGAAATCGGTAACTAGGCCTAACATGAGCTATAATAGGATATGATAGGTACGGGTATTTGAGTTATTAAGAGTGTTAAAAATACAAAATGTTGCGACTCGTGGAGTCCTCAAGTTCAGGTGACGGGTTTGGTTGCGGTGGTCTCGCCATAGTGTGTCAATAGCGTACGCGTTGCGAGTTGTTGACGGGCGGTTACGCGTGATGACGCTATTTTCGCCACGCAAATAATAGGCGAGTTATAGTGCAAATTATGTGGGGAAAGAAACAATGGTCATTAAACACGTCATGTTATTCGCTTTGATTGTCGTATGTATAATGGAAACTACGGTTAGGACACGGGAGTTAGTTTGAGAAGAAAGATATTAAAATACAGGGAAAGTTACAGGATTGAAATATTGACATTTTAGATTTAGAAAATAAGAACTTCATAGGCCTAAGCTACAGGATATGCTTGAAATTACGGGAAATAAAATACGATTATGGGCTGTCGGGGGTTCATAAACTGCAGGATGGCGACAAAACTTTATACGGAAGTTTGAGGAGGTATGAGAGCTACGGGTTACCCCAAGAGGAGTTCTTTGAGAAAAAAATTAAACGGAAACTTTTACGGAATTAAAGGTGCATTTCGTGACTCCAGCGCCTTCAGATTTATTCATGGTTCGCTAGATATCCTTGAGAAAAGATTATTCACAAAATTTGAGTTGATTCCGATCGTGCGGTTTTGTGTTATAGCAATTCTTTGTTTCCCACGGTACCATAGGCCACTGTGCTGTAAGTTCTGTCCGTTTACGGACAGAAAATACGAAATCGCGAATTTCTTACAAATACGACCGAATTTTCACGTAATATTTGGTACACATGGATTACTAAGGCTAAAGGTTCAGATGATATAAAAAATCTCAACTTTTTTCAGGTAAGTCGGGGGGACGAGGTTGGTGTCACGGAAATGCCCCTTTAAATATTGACGCGTTATTATTGAAAAAGATACGAGAAAAAATAAAATTTACGGGAAGTTATGAGGGATTAATTTTCAGTTAGTTTTCTTGAGTTAGAAATCGGTAATATCAGGAGCTACAGATCTGATAGGTATACGGGAATATGTTGTGACTCGAGGGGAGTCTAAGAAGCTTCAGGGTGACGGGCAATTATACGGGCCACAATTCACTCTGTGTGTGTGTTGCGGTGGTCGCGGTTGCGGTGGTCTCGCCATAGTGTGTGATCGCTTCAGTGTCAGTGATCGCTCCTGTTCACTCAACTAGCGGGAGCCCGCGCGAAGCGCGGGCCTCCGCTAGTATTATTAAAACGCAACTTCGCATGGGGAGCGCCATCGGATTTTGGAATTTATTGCGTTTCCTCCTTTTTCCATTCGTAGCACCGGCAGTCGTCGCCCAATTCAGGGGGACCTTGCCTTCACAGCGCGCTGTGCGTAATTTACTTAAAAAACTGCCGATTTGCCAACGACGGCATTTATGCAATGGGTACTAAATGGTGATCGCGCACATCGCACATGACCGCACGTGAACGCATCGTCGTGCATGTCACGGCACGCGCATACGATTCGCGTGATCGTCTGTTACGCCTACGGTGCTACGCATCCCAGCTGCAAGCGGGACGCCACTGGAAGAGAACGGTTAGAGAGCTAGAGAGAGAGGCCGGGTGGGAAAGAGTGAGAGGGGGAGAGATAAAAGAGAGAGGGGAGAGAGAGAGAGAGAGGGGGAGGGAAAAAGAGGGAGAAAGAGGAGAGAGAAAGATAAGTAGTCGAGAGAGGGGAGAGATGGCAACAGAGAGAGGGGAGAGAAAAATGAATGAGGTGAGAGGGAGAGAGATGGGTGGAGAGAGACCGAATGAGAAGGAAAACGAGGCCTAAGTTGTAAGGGGGAAATGTTGAGGCATATGGAAAGAGTGAGAGAGAGAGAGAGAGAGAGAGAGAGAGAGAGGAGAGTGGTCAAGAGAGAAAGCGGAATATGAGAGAAAAAAACTAATTTTAGAGGGGGAAATGTTGAGGGATATATAGAGAGAGGTG
Source organism: Ophioderma brevispina (assembly GCA_023653785.1). Taxonomy (NCBI): domain Eukaryota; kingdom Metazoa; phylum Echinodermata; class Ophiuroidea; order Amphilepidida; family Ophiodermatidae; genus Ophioderma; species Ophioderma brevispina. The sequence goes on from JAMKCH010085575.1 coordinate 31,976, forward strand.
AAAGATGGTCATACAGAAAGAAAGACGAGGGAGAAAAACAAGAGAAAGAATAATGGACAGAGTATTGAGGGAAGGAGAGAGAGGGGGAAGCCAGATGAGTGAAAAAAGGAATGAAAAAAAGGAGGAGAAGAAGTAAACAAAACAGTACTGGAAAAAAAGCAGGAAAAGGGAATAAAAGAAATGAAAAGCGAGAGACGTGCAGAGGTAGAAAATGTGATTTGTAAGGGTTTTGGGTGACGGATGAAAAAGAAAACGTACTTTGTAGAGGGGGAAATGTTGAGGCATATGGAAAGAGTGAGAGAGAGAGAGAGGAGAGATGGTCATACAGAAAGAGAGAGAAGAGAGAGTGAGAGGGAGAGATGGTTTGAGGGAGACGGAATGAGAGGTAAATGAGGGTGAAATTTTGAGGGTCCAGAGAAAAAGAAAAAAAACTGGAAGGAGGAAGCAAGAGGAGGGTCATAAACTGAATTGATGGGAACTTTATATGGGAGTTGAAGAGTGTGAGAAAAAATGTGGCTATAACAGGAACTATGCGGGTTAGCACATGGGGAGTACTTTTGACGATTAAAAAGGTGTTTAAACACTGAAAAGATTTATGGGATGAAATAATAACGTTTTATTCTTTAGAAAATGAGAGCTACGACTACGGGTTAAAATGATCAATAACAAGTTATGTTATTTCGCTTTGGTTTTGATGGACGGATATACGGGTTTATGACCGGGGAGAAAGTTTTTGAGAGATAATTAAAATGTTAGAACGTTATCGGGATTTATGTGACGTTCCTTAGTTAGAAATGGTTACGACATGAGCTACAGGATATGACGGGAACTACATGAACTTGAGTTATTGAAAGTGTTAAGAATGTTTGACTCGGGTAATATATTACGGGAGTTTGAGGTGGTATTGCCGTAGTATCAGTGATCGCTTCTGTTTCAGTAATTTCTTCCATTTCAGTGATCGCTACGTTCACTCAGCTAGCGGGAGCCCGCGCGAAGCGCGGGCCTCCCGCTTGTTCATTATGGAGGAAAAACGTCACTGTGGTGCCTGAACGCCGTTGTGTACCTGGACATTCTGGAAAACCACTACCTGCCACATGCAAGAAGGGCTTATGCAAACCATTTTCGCCACGCAGCACAGGGCCGCTGTAGTGAGACATTTTTTGAGGCAGAGGGGGTGGAGCAGATACCATGGCCTACTTGCTCCCCTGATATGTACCCTATCAAGCCGACCCATCAATGACAGGGACAATCTTCCTCAATCTCTACAGGAGTTAGCTCAGGCTCTGACCGATGAGTGGGACGCTCTGCCCATTGACATCATAAACAACCTTGTGGACAGTAAGCCGCGACGTCTTGACGCACTGATTCATGCCAGGGCTGGCCATACTCGATATTAGTGACTGATTGACATTTAAAACAGTACTATTGAACATTTCGATGCATGAAATCACCCAAGAATGTGTGTTACCTGTAAAACTGATTGTGTGAAAAAATTGTAACAAAACCCTTAAATCTGCTGTTCAAATACCCCCTTTTCCTTTCAGGCTAAGGACACATTTAGTAAAGGGTTAATTGTGGACTAAGTTCATGGTGATATGTTCGGAAGAGATTGATCAATCAAGTAGTGTGGCAATATACACCTAGATATCATAAATAACTCACACTGTAAGAATTATTCCATAAAGTGGTAACAATATTTTATTCCTACTTTATGAGCAACAGTGTACAAGTTCAACATGTATGTTTGAGCTCGTCGAGTGTAATTTGTGCTTGTATTGTCCTCACTTCGTTCAGTATAAGCTTAATAATCTTTTCCTTATTGATTAGAGTTTCTTTTCTTATATGACTATAGATCTGTACTTAGCATAGTTTGTCATTATTTCTTATATGGCATACAAATAACATAACTTTTATGCTTATTTATAGTCCTTATTCCTGTACTTGTATCATAATTTAATATTGAAATTTAACTACTTAGTTCTCCAGGTAGACAAGGATGTATATATATTTATTAATCTTTCCCTGGAGATGGCCAGCGCACGATAGTGTTGAAAAAAACATGTGCGCGTGGCGGGATTCGAACCGACGGCCTTCGTATTACATACACGACGCTCTTACCGACTGAGCTATCAAGCAGGGTTGTTAGAGGAGCGATAGATATCATCTATAGGTGTTAGGTTCGAAAGGTGTCCATCACTTTCCTAGCGGATAGCATCAGAACTGTATATTGTCTACCTGGAGAACTAAGTAGTTAAATTTCAAAACAAATATAAACCGTATATGTTAAATCTGCCCTGTGTTTAGTGGGAAATTGCTCCTAGATCAAACAAGACAAATAACGCTACCTCCCTTTTTTGCTGTGATGGTCAGGTTGGTAGACATTTTCCTCTAGGAACGTAAGGGATACAAAACACATGCCAATTTAATAATTTCTGATTACAGTTGATTACCATTATACAGAGTGGTCCAAAAAAGGTTTACACTTTTATGTCTGCTAATTTCTCAAAAGTGGGTGAACATACCACAAATTTTTGAAGATATTTATAACTACAATATCTTGTCAGAACCTGGTGAAAATGGCGTTGAAAACAAGGTTCAAATAATAAAATGCGGGCGTGTAAAGAAAAATGGTCAAAAACCACTTTGCACACACGTGAGTCTATGGGGCAATCATGATGGTTAACAGTAATCAATACCATTACGTGAACTGTAGGCCTACTCACGTAACAAACTACTGACCACCCTTCGAGTTTATGTGAAGTGTTTACCGTTTGAAAATGAATGAGAGAACTTGAAATGACCATTTACATAAAAATTAAGTTGATTTCAATTTTAAATGGAAAGACACTTGCATGTTTTTCTTATCAAGACTGATCAAGACTGTACATTTTCAATGTTTGCATGGTTTGGGACAAGATCATAGAGAAGAAATATTGCAGCCCTTTATTCATAAGAGAAACTTGAAATCATTTGAGATGCCTTAATTCTTACCTTTGTGGTTTATTAATAATGAAATTTAAAAAAATAAATTAATGAAATACCAAGACCCATGACGGGTGTGTTGTTCAATGTGTGTATCAATCTTAATTCGTGACTGTCAACAGAGTGCCATAGACTTACGTGTGTGTAAAGTGGTTTTTCACATTTTTCCTCTAGATGGCGGTCATTTTGTCAGCTTTGTTTTCAACGCCGTTTTCACCAGGTTCCAACAAGATATTGTAGTTAATAAATACCGTCAAACGATTTTGATATGTTTACCCACTTTTGAGAAATTTGCAGACGAAAAGTGTAAACTTTTTAGACCACTCTGTATTGATCCTTTAAATAATACAATGATATCAGTAGTCTTACCTTTGTGAAGGAACTGCTTTGTACATACTCATAGCAAAAATGATATAAGCAACGAAACAGGAAAACAACAGCACTAATTGCTGAAAAGAAAATGCCAGAATGGATACAGTTAGCCTGCTGTAAAATATAGTCCAAAATTTTCGCCATTTTCGTTTACGTACAAAGCGTACGTAACGGGAATAAAAGTAACCATCACGTGTACGTAGGAAAAATGGCGATTTTTTTTTTTTTTCAGAAAAACCTGCATTACAACACACACACAAAACCGCTAAACTGCGCAAGAAAAAGAAAAAAGAACTATACTGGATCCAAAGTAGGTAGGTATACATAACTATTCGGGATCCAAAGTAGGTATATGTATACATTACAAAGTGTATTACAAAATACGGAAACAGTCAACCCTTCCAATATGGTTGCCTTTTTTGCTTGAGAACTGCTTTCAGGCATTGATAAAGAAAAACAGTTCAACTGCAACACTCATTCGTAATATTTTGGATGGACTATCTCCGGGTTTTTTCAAATGAAAGGTGCTGAATAGAACCTGCATCCAGTCCCAATTTCAGGTCTTTACTGAACATTTATGCAAATTATTTATACATATTTAAAAAGTATTCTTAATTAGCTTTTCAAAGCAGCAAACCCCATTGAATTCGGGTTCCAAATGAGTTGTCCCTTATTTAATGAAATCTTTGTTTTCTTATAGGCTAGCGGGCAGATCTCATAGCGTTTACAAAGGTGACGCACCCCTAACAAGTACATAATTTTGCTAAAATAAATTGTCTAAAATTATCAAAATCAGTTCTACGCGTGTTCTCACTTCTAGTATGTGCACATTTTCTTGAAAATGAATTAAATGTCATCTCCTTTTTTCCCCTGAACATCAGTGACCAAGGGATGTACACCAAGTTCCATTAACTCCAGCAAATAATGGTGCTATTGATAAGTAAATCCGCCCGTTATGAATAGGACAACGGACTTCAGATTCTCTGGGACTGCAAAGCCATTGGTATTGTCCATGACGTTAAAAGCTTTTGAATTGTTTTCACCGCTCGCTTTAGATTGAGCTACAGCCTCATTCACGGAGAAAATAAAACTCAAACTTCTGCTGGGAGTTGAATAACGTTGATCGTATATTTCATCATTTATTCAAAAAGGAAACGAAGATGAGCAAACATCATGAAATTTTGATTGGCAAGCTATATGACCTAACATCTTGGTGCAGAACCAACACCCATAACTTAATCATATTAATATAGGACCTCTTTTCTATTCAATTAAAAGTTTGTTCGGCACCGGTTCACCTGCATTTCATATAGGTTAATGATTTTCGATTTCTGCTATGAACGCAATAAATTGCATAGAATGGAGTTACGCGGCAAGTTACGGGTTTGGTTCTGCACAAAGATGTTAGGTCACAGGCTGCCAAACAATTTGTTCTCATGAGGTTTGTTCACCTTCGTTTCCCTTTCGAATAAAGGATGAAATATAGGGTCAAAGAAAATTGAACACACAGTAGAACCTCTAACTTTATTTATTCGTGAAAGAGGACAGGTAATTTGTGTTCAACGTCATGAAAAATGGCTTAATCTAAATCGGGTGATGGTATATTAAACACCTGCAATCTTTTCAGTTGCGTGGATAATACAATGGCTCTGCAGTTCCGGATGAAAAAGATCTGTGAAGTGTTTGGGTCTTCTACATATACCGAGCGGATAACTTATCAATATCCCCCATTATTTGCTTGGAGTCAATGATCATGGTGTGAACTTCCGGATATTCCCTGAATTCAGGAAGGCATAAACTTTGAGATGACATTTAATTCATTATTCCCCTCTCGAGAATGTTTGTTATATGGCCTCCATTTTTCTGATTACCTTTTAAATATTAATTTTTTCTCAATTTTATTAAAAGATTTTCTCAAACGGAAAGTCCTTTGTTTACTATAAAAGAGAGAAAAGGTGATTCCAGAGTTGTTTTGGCTAGTGGCACCTGTTTTGATTGCACATAGGAAGAAGCGGGAATTCCCCCAAGGATGCTAAACTTCGAAGCTTGTATGATGCTTTAAAAGATCAAAACATTGCAAGATCTTGAATTCCCCCCCTAGATGTATGTATATGAATATTTATTCGGTATGAATTTCCGATTGGTCAGCTAGTGGTAAGGTTTATTTTATGCAAAGAATGATGTAATGATTTGTTATGAAAGGGGAATCTATCTGTGAGTAGTTAAATCCTATCACTGGAAGGACTCTCGGCCAGCAAGTTATAAATCAGGAGTTTAAGTCTCGCCGTCAGCCGTTGCAATCAGCTATACAGTAGGAATAGCTATTTTATTATCTACAATAATGTAGATTTTATGTTCAACACATAGTGCCAGGATAATATAATTCCATGTGAGCAGGAGTTGCTTTAATAATTCTACTGTCGTCTTTGGAAAGCCGAAAGTCTGGGAATCAAAATAGGATATCATACTTGGTTGGGACCCAGAGACATCCGTGTGATTATCTTTGGACTGATATACTGAGGATTATGTCGTCGAGGGCCTTAATTTTTTAACCTTGTCGCTTGAACTGCTGGACAAAGTTATCTTCAAGGACCTGAGAAGAGTCCCATGGAAATTACTAACCTGAGAGTTAAATTATGTGGGAACTTTTGCCATACTGTTCTTTTGGAAGTCTTCGCTGTGGGACCATATCAATCTCGTTAAACTGCAACGCCTTCAACATAGATACTTGAACTTCCTTTAATAATCTAATACAATGTGTAAGTATATGTATTTGTTTTGGACATACCAAATTCTTGAACCAAATCAAGTAAGAATCATTAAACTTACTGTTTTATTATATATATTAGATCATTTGTGCACAAGGCTCATTTATTTTTTGTTTGAAAGGTATTTTCTGACCTTAACGTCTACAAGAACGTCATAACAATGTACACATGCTAGACGTTATAACACCGTAGAAACTGATTTCTATATAATTTTTATAGGAAATTATTGCGAGAATTATGGTACTTCAAAGGGGTGCGCCACTTGGTCCTTATCCGAGGATCTTTTTCGCTTTGGCCTCTTGGCCTAAAAACAATGTAACATTTGAAATATTGTTTAATGTTTTAATAGTATTGTCATTGCTTCCACGCAAACGAAAAAAGCTGACAATTAATTTCAGCGAGCTGAAATTCCTATTTTCAGCGAACGAATGTATCCCATCCGATTTGAATACTGGCGCCAACTGACTACTCAATAACAGTTTTTTTTCATCAATCAGCGAGCATAAATGTTTGAAATAATTTCAGCTCGCAGAAATTAAAATTTCACCTCGCCGAATGAATTTCGGGCTTCGCTCGAAATTCCACAACTGGCCATCCCGTTTCATAAGCACTGAATTTCTGCTCGCCCAAAATTAAATGCAATTAATTTCTGCTTTTCCTCTCCGCCGAAATAAATTAAATTTTGGCGAGCTGAAATTTAATTCGGCGAGCAAAATTCATTGCTTTTTCATGGCTGGAATTTTCAGCTTCTGAAAAAACGTCTTACTTTTTGGGCTGTATTTTTCAGCGAGCTGAAATTAAGTTTGGCGAGCTGAAATTCATTTCGGCGTGGCATAAAATCATTGGCTTTCATATTGGCTGGGAATTCAGCTCCGAAAAAAAAGTCTTCCTATTGCTTTGATTCAGCCCAGCGAAATTAATTTTGGCGAGCTGAAATTAAGTTTGGCGAGCTGAAATTCATTGCTTTTTAACTGGCTGGAATTCAAGCTCGCTGAAAAAAAAAACGTCTTCCTTTCCTATTTGTTGTTAATTCAGTCGAACAAAAATTAAGTTTGGCGAGCTGAAATTCTTCATTTGGCGAGCAGAAATTCATTGCTTTTCCTTGGGCTGGAATTTCAGCTCGCTCAAAAAAAAGTCTTCCTATTGGCTGTAAGTTCAGCGAGCAGGAATTAATTTTGGCGAGCTGAACATTCATTGCTTTTCATTGGCTGGAATTTCATCTCGCTGAACAAAACATCCTTCCTATTGCTGTAATTTCATGAACAGAAAAATTAAAATTTTGGCGACTGAATTAATTAACTTATAACGAGTTGGTCCAGGTTTAAGGTTTTTTTGCTCATTGGTTGTAATTTCACGTCAGCGAGCTGAAATGACTTTCTGCTCGCAGAAATTCATTTCGGCGGAGCTGAAATTAGTTCAAACATTCAAGCACGCTAAAAAAAGCCTTTTCATTGGTTGAAAACCGGCTCGACTACTTTTTGATTGGATAGAAATTTCAGCTCGTTGAAATTAATTTCTGCGAGCAGAAATTGTGCTATTGTGACCCGTTTGCCAATATATACTTTTAGGCCTCACGATTCACGTCCACAAAGGTACTCTCATTGAGACGGATTGTTTTATAGTGGTATAATCCAATCTTCTCGACGAGTAGCTTTCAACCTCATTATCTTACCTTCTTAATTAATATTGATATATCCTGGGGCCAAAAGTTGCTGCTCCCAAATATTACCACGAATCTCCGTGTTGTTGGTTTTTTTTTATACTGTGTAACTAGTTGCTTACAATTCACGTGCGGGTGTTTTCAATTTTAACGGAATCCCATTCACGACTCTGAATCTGAAAGACACCAACTTCCCTTGTTCATTTTCCATAACTTGATGGTGTGGGGATGCTGATGATGTTAAATATACGTAAACGAGGTAGTCTATCCTTTATTATTTACTAGGGAGTTTACTACTCGGGAATTACTTTTCAGCTCTCCTCTCCGATTTAGCACGCTAGTAACTTACACGTAAGTTTTCGAGTATTAACTAGCGAAGTTGGCTTACTAAACTAGTAATTTTCCCCGATTTGGCGCATGTGGGCCTAAAGATTCACTGAAAGAAAAAGTGTCAAATTTTGGGTCTTCAGATGAGCATGTAAATGTGTCAATTTGACACGCTTGAGGTGTCAGAATGACACCTTTAGGATGTCAGATGACACCTTTAGGGTGTTAGATGACACCTTTAGGGTGTTAGATGACACTAGATGACACATTTTGGGTATCGGAATGACACCTTTATGGTGTCAAGCCAGAAATGACACCTTTAGTGTCTCAAAATGAGATCCCAAAGGTGTGACACCATAAAGGTGTCGTTCTGACATCCTAAAGGTGTCACCTGACACTCTAAAAGTGCCAGGTATCATTTTGATACCTCCACCGTGTCAAATTGACACCTTTACATGCTCATCTGAAGACCCAAATGGGACACCCGTAAAGTATCATTTTTCTTAGTGTTATTTCTAAAATTTCAGTTGATTCTTATGGTGCTTTATATATAATATGGGCCGGAAATATGAGTGAATGTTCCCATCGCGGTGCCAGCGTGTTGTAAGTTCTGTCCGTTCACGGACACAAAATAACACAACATTACGAATTCCTTCCAGAGTAGACCGGGTCTGCAAAAACTCTGCATGTAAGACTATACAGGCACATATAGTGTACTTCCAGTACTTAGGCCAATAGACATGAGGACATTTCCAGAAAGAAGCGAACCCATTTTTTTTTCGAAACCGAATTTTTTGCATATTTTAAATACTTACCAATGTATTAGATCACACCTGAAGTGAATAAGCCGAATATGCCATCTTTATGTCATCAGATGATGATTTAGTTTTTTCTGTTGTGCACGACAGAAATCAAGGCATGCTTTTCTTAGGAGACAGATTACGATAGCAGGCAAGTTCAAAACATATAGTTTTGGGTGTCTTATATACTGTTTGACCAATAACCCTCTGAAACGTCCTCAGTAGGTGTTTCTGCAAACAGTCACTTTAAAAGGATATGAAAATCATTTCTTGATATGAAAATCATCTTTCTTTTATTTAGGTAGGTAGGTCGGGGAACGGGGCACTAAATTCCCCTTTAATTTCTTATCTACGGTGAACATCATATAAAATCTGTAGCGATATCAACTGATTATAACCTTTCCACTTCAGCTTAACGGAAGTGCATATACTAAATTAGTTCCGGTGACTACATACCCAGTGTTAATCTGTAGACAGAAACTGATTACGGTAGAAGCTATGTCAACTGCATGGACATCCTGAGATTGGTCTTGTTATGACCTCAACAATGACCGCGATGTTAAGTGTATATACACTATTTAAAAGTGCATTTCGTGATACAGCACCTTCAATTTTATTTATGGTTTACTAGGTATCTTTCAAAAAAAGCTTTGATATTCGCATAATTTCTGTTGATTCCGATATTGCAGTTTGCAAATGCTTGTATATACTGGCTACGAGCCTATCACACAGGCCTGTATATACCGGGGTCCGAAGCCGGGTGAAGTGTCTACTTTCTTGTCCCTATACTTCAAAGATATATAAATGGAAAAATAATTGATTTGTGAGATTTATTTTTGTGTATTTATATAAATATATATAATCCCTAATAAAAATCATGGAATCTCAGAGAAATACCGCTAAGTGTGACCTCATATCGTCTTTTAAAGTTTGATGACCCCTGGAAAATCGATGTCCCGATGGTTACGCGTGAAAATTCCAATTTTTGCAAAAATTGGTTCCGATGCGTTTTCTTTCTGAAAATAGGTTTAGATAACATACATAAATACATTAAAGATTGAAAAAATTACAATTTTGATAGAATTTTTCTGTCCCGACAATGCTAGTCATTGTCGTAACGAGCCTTCGATGCGCCACTGACGAATTAAGGAAAATAGAATAAAAAACTTAAACTCTCTCTCAGTGGGCGCCAGATACGTTAACCGGTGAGTACGATTTCTCTCCCGAATTTGTAATGATAATCCACCAAAAAAAGCTATTTTCATAAATTGACACGTGCGTACCATTATTCAGGGTCATTTCCGTACGCTATAAAATCAACTGAATGAAATATTTGTACTTTTGTAATTAGTTCAAAAAACTTTGTAACGTGTCACTATGCAGCTCAATTTCCACGCCTAGCGTTGCTATATAGCGACGCTATACTGACATAGGGTAAAGTGGGGTAATATGGACCCCGGGGCATTATGGACCCCTTTGTAACTTTTAACTGGGGATGGTAGGGGTGTTCCTCCTATTGCTACTTGAAAGAACATCATTTGACAACTTAAATTCAGTTATTAACGTAGGTAGTGTCCTTAAAGTTATAAGAAATATTTTAAATTAAAATTTTTCAACACGGTTTCTTCTAGTCAGTGGTGTTTTTAAAAAATCCCCAATTTTATTCGTGGCCTCGGTCTGGAGGTTGTTACCATGGCAGCTATAAGGTATGGCTTTTTGAGGTTGTCCCCATGTATCAGTACAAGATCAGTGCATAGCTTACATATAATTAAAAAAACGGCTGGATAATGGTTGTGTTGTTGTAGTGTGATTCGTGGTGGTTTGTTTGGTGTTTGGTGTTAATTATTATAGGTGATCATATCTATATATTTCCAGACCATGTAGGAAAATTGTTTTTTTATGGGACGGGGCAAGTATGGACATTGATTTCTGTTTGTCTAATATTACCCCGCCGTTGTGTACATTTTAATAACAGGGTGTCCATGTTGTTTATGCCGCATGGGGTACTATGGACCCTTTGCAAAAAAAAGGTTTGAAGCCTATATCTTTTTTGATTTGGTTTAGAGTAGGATTTTATGAATATCTTTGGTCTGTACTACTGTGATTATGGTGTCGTCCATTCTGATTTAAACTTTTAAAATAAAAATATATTTCTCAATTTATTGAGATTGAGTTGAGATTTTTTTCTCACGGTTTTGTAAAGATTTTGTTTAGACTATAAAAGTATTTTTGTATGATATTAGTTGGGAATACCCCTAGTGGGTTTTGCCTAATGTTGCACCTGTTTAGATTGATCAATAGGGGAAGTGGGGGGAAATCCACAGGATGCTAAAATTAGAAGCTTGTTATGCTTTAAAAGATCAAGACATTGCAAGATCTGGGAATTCCCCCATAGAGGTTATATATATGAAGTGATGTAAATCGGGTGATGAATTCCGATTGGTCAGCTAGTGTAAGGTTATGTGTATGCATGAGGATGATTTAATGAAGATTGTTAGGAAGTGGAATCTATCTGTGAGTAGTTAAATACTATCACTGGAAGGATCTCTGCCACGGCCCCAAAATTTTGCCACTAATAAACAAGTAGCTAGAAGATAGCAGTTATTATCTACAATAATGGTAGATTTGAGCTCAACACAGTGCCAGGATTTATTATATATTTAATTCCATGTGAGCAGAGCTTTTGTAATTATTCTACTGGCGTCTTTGAAGCGAAAAGTGATGGGAATCAAAATAGGATTCCGAATTATGGACAGATAGAATCGTGGCGATTATCTTGTGCGGGACTATATACTGTGGAATATTGTCGTCGAGGGACCTTATGTAACCTGTCGCTCTGAACTGCCCGGTTGTATGTGTAAAAGTTACCTTCAGGACTGAGAAGATTCCAATGGAATATTAACCTGAGGATTTTATTACTTGTGAATTTGCAATTGCTGTCATTTTGGGTCTGTGGTGAGGACTTCATCGTTTGAACTGCAACGCTTCTCGTGGAGATTAATGGACATTCTTGTTTACAATTAATATACATATAATCTAAATATTGAGGGAATGTTATGCTAAATGTTTTGGACATACCAAATTCTTGAACCAATTACAAATCATTAAAATCTGTTCATTATCTAAAATTCCAGATCATTTGTGAACAAGGCTCGTTTATTAGTGTTTGAAAGTATTCTGACCTCGACGCTACTGAGGTGATTCGTAATAAACACTTACCATGAACGAGTAGTTTAGCTTCCAATGATCGTGAAAAAGTCATATACCCCTGCTGTTTTTTTTATTGATTTCTGCTATTTATTTAGGCATTTTTTTTTGTGATTTTCCTTTGTTTTTTTTCGTGTTTCGTGTAATTTTCTTGTGTTCATCGTAGGTTATTATTTTTGCCACAATTTGTTTGGTGACGAGAGAGTACGGGTTTTTCTTTTTTTTTTTTTAATGCCTTTTGGCCAAAATTGTGATAAATTTAATATTATAAATTACAAAAAGTGATACAGTAATTGTTTTTGCTGTTTGTTTTCCGGGTTTGTTTTTCATTTTTTGGAGCTTCATTATGGAGTGGGTGGCAGTTTGTGGCATTTCTGGACAAGGATGCTGAATCATCAGGCTTGCCAGCATGTACCAAACTTGAAAAGCATGCTGTCAGCAGCTCCACGACCATTACGATGGGCTAATCCGGCTATCACCTGTCACTGCCATATCAATATTTAATACAAACCTAAAGCACAATTCACTGAATCCCGGTCTGGAAAGTCCTTTTCATTATGGGTTGTCCACTTTGTTTGTTTTTTTTATGCCATTATGTCCCTGTAATCAGAAACACTCAAACCGCGAGATCGAAAAGTTTGGGAACTATATTTTCTCCAGGGTTTTTCTCAGGCTTATCTCGTGAATATTAAATAAAGCAGAGGTACACTACTGCTGTAACTAGGGGGTGAAATTCACTTAAACATATATTTTGTTGTTGGTATATGTGGACCGGACTTCAAGTTCAAACAAAGACCGCGGAAAACACGAGCTTACATAAAAGCTATAGACTTACGCTATACGAGACCGACCCGTAAGCCTAGCTTTCTATAATTAGTATATAAAACCATTTATATAGCCCTACATTATACATTGCGATGCTTTTAGTTTATACAATGACTCCACAAAAACTCCAAACAACGCACTGTCGCTTAAACGTTCGGTCCGCAACCCTTCCCGTTCACGTTGCCTACAGCTACGGACATGACAAGAAGCCAGGTACGACGAGGTCGTCGTTTGGTCAAGTGTGTGTTGGAATTAATTTGGCGTGCAACGTGCGACAGCGTGGAGGCACCGGTGGGAAACACTCCAAACAAGAGTGTATAGGTCATCCCAGAGGGTGTTTGAACAAATCCCACAATGCATTGCAATGTGGCCTTATACGTACTAAACGCATTGTCGCTACCTATAAGGATAAAAATGTGTTCTAAAAAGACATCATGATGATTGCTTACAGATTACATAGTAGCTTTGTGGGCAACATCAGTGTAAAAGTCGAGTGTTTATGTGTGAAGAATAGGGATTTTGTGGGACACATAACCTTATTGAGTGAAAGTTCCCAAACAGCTCTGCATTGTGGAATTGACTTCAACTCTAGGTCATGCCGATGTGAAGTAGCTAATTTTCACGTGTTTCTGTTATTGTTTGCAAGCCGCAAGCCGGACTGGTTTATGCGTGTTTTTTTAAAAAATTTTTAGACAAAAAAATGTCACATGAAATCATTTATTTTAAGGTGCATTCGTGATTCAGATCTTCTGTGTTATTCATTGTTCACAGATATCTGAAAAAAGCTTATTCACAAAGTTTGAGTTGATCCCAATCTTGCGGTTTCGTGTCATGAGCAATGGCTTGTCCCATAAGGCCACTGTGTTGTGGGGGGGTTAATTACTGTCCGTTTACGGACATTTTGTGAAAATACAAGTGAGTGTTTGAATCATTCTTTACGTATGAGGTTTAGGTAGTTGTTGGGGTGTTTGGGTCCGATTATTTGGTGGTTGGTCTGGACGGGAAAGACCTTAGGTTACACAGGGATTAATACTAAGGCTAAGGGTTCTCAGCTAGGCATAATATAAAAATCTCAACTTATTGGAGGTGTAAGTAGGGGGGGGACGAGGGGCGCGTATCATGAAATGCCCCTCTTTCAATTGTATTCAATAAACTGTGACAGCAAAGGAAGTTTACACTAATTAATAAGGAAATCATAGGTGTGAAGCAGGACGAGTGTCGTGTTCCAATATTTTAACAAAAAGGTTAACAAACAAAAAAAAGTTGGCTTCTCCCACCGCTCAGTCGGTCGGATCCCGGGTTCGGAGTATTTTTTTTTAATTTATTTTTAATTTTTTAAATCAAATGTCAACAATTATACTAAAAAGTAGTTATAGGGTTTAATTATGGCAATTTAAGATTGTCATTAATTATTTTAAAAACAATTTGTAAATTTAGAATCATGTAGGTTTCAGTATAATTTAAAGGGGAATGGAACGGGCTCGATTTAAAACGTACAACGGTTTTATTTAATGAATAACCTTGCACCAATACCCAAAACAACTCGTAAAGTTTCACGTCGATATTTTTTATCTATTTGATATGAAGGATAGTTTTTATCTATTTTGATAGGAGGGTAACAAAAGGGATTTTGTAAGCCCCGAGTAAATCGGTTGAACATATTCGCTCAAAACATCCCAACCTGAACCAAACACCTTGTAGCCCTAAGATTTTTGAAATTTTGACCATTTCCGGTCAAATGTGAAAATTCAGAAGGAAAAATCTTTCTCTAGAATTTTGGAAATTAGGGTTGGCAATATCCTAAAAAGTAAGAATACAACGTCGTGGCATACAAAATTGTATTTTGTAATATTGGTGGGTTAAAGTACATATAGGCCTATCTTATCATCGTCTGAGCATTATTCAACCACCCGTCTAAAAAAATATTTTTAATTCATATATTAATCTAAATGCAATATTGGTCGACCGCGATTTTGATAGAAAACTTACGCAAAAGCTGCATTGCCATAATGTATATGTCTGTCTGTCTGTTGTATGTATGTATGTATGTGGGATGTATGTATGTAGGCCTATGTATGTATGTATGTATGTATGTATGTATGTATGTATGTGTGTATGTATGTGCGTATGTATGTATGTATGTATGTATGTATGTTTGTATGTTTGTATGTTTGTATGTATCTATGTATGTATGTATCACGGTATGTGCATACATGTATCTATGTATGTACGTATCCATGCATGTTTATGTGTATGTGTGAGAGTGTATATACCTGTGCGTGCATGATGTATCTGTAAATGTTTGTACAACACAGGCTGCACCTGTGCCTGTGCATATACATGTAAAAATGGGGAAATTGGGATACTTAAGCCCAAATTGTTTCAAAACAAAGGCATGATACGTTTTTCAGAAAACCATTTACGATTAATATCAACTATGGCTCATGAAGATTTTTCAACTACTAAATCTTAAAAGTACCGATACCAGATGCATATTAATTGACAATGTTTTAATTAGAAATGTCCTAATTAGGTTACCCTCTTTACAAAGAGGTAAGTGGTACACGTGCTTTGGTAAATGTGGCTAATATGAGTATATTATGTGAAAGGAATATGTATTCATGGCTGTATGTAATTGTACCAAAATAATAATAGCCCTATATTGTCGTAAGATAGATATTTTTGTCATTATAGTTGAGTATAATATTACGTTTCAACATTCTTGATTTCTTAAAGTATGCAAAATCAGTAAAATGTCCCACTTACTCCCTATCAAACCACTTGTCGTAAGCACACAAATAATTAGCTGATTTATTTGTGTGCTTACGACAAGTGGTTTGATGGGGAGTAAGTGGGACATTGTTACTGATTTTGCATATTAATTAAGAAATCAAGAATGTTGAAACATAATAATACACAAATACACAAAAAAGCACCTGGAGCAAAAACTATAAAATTAAGTTCCTCTTTTAGCATGATAGCCACCGGCCATTTACATAAATAATCTCTTAAAACATGATCAATCTCTTTCAAATTGAAGATTTATTCGTATTTTTATAGCTAATATATTTGGAAGCATTATTTCAATATCTCTGCATATATGGAAGAGAAGGGTTTATACCTAAAGGTTTACACTTGTAAATATTCCATTTACACCATATCATGAGGTTGTTCATTGCTTTCTGTTCTTTGTAAGGAGCAATACCAAAAATACACTGTTCTCTACTTGGTGCAATTTCTAAATTACATTTTTCTCCAATCCATCTGAAGATTTCTTTCCATGTTTCACGTGCATGTTTGCATTCAGCAAAAATGGAGAAGGGTTTCCTCCAGATAAAAGAGCATAGATCATCTTTTCTTATGTTTATGCGTTTGGGGAAAGAATTTGTAGCAAATATTATGTTATTGTTATTTATTTTGTATTGGAACCAAACCATCCTTTGTTCTCTTAAAGTACTAAAAGGTAATTCATTTTGTTGAACCTTTCTCATAGATATTGTTATATCTAATAATTGTTCCCATTTTGTTTTTTGTGTTTGTTGTCAGTATCTTACCAGAATTTACTGTTTTGTTAAAAAACTGTACCACTTTTTTAAAATAAATATGAAGACAAAAAAGGACGAAGGGGTATTTCTTTAGTGGGATATTTTTTTCAGAAAAAATTGTAATCATTTTTCAGGTTAAACCCAATTATATACAAAGTCCTTCTTACAAGAGAAAATTTGTATTAATTATTATAGGTTATTAAAACTATTGGTATTTTTAAACAACGAGACTCTGAATAAAAAAAAACCATATATAAATACTATTCTATAGCATTATACCATCCTTTCAAAATTATAGTTTCTCTTCATACTGAAAACGTTCATTTGAACTCCAAAAAGTTTGTTCGAAAAAAAATCGTTTAAATTTACCGGCCCATTTTCAAGAAATAACTCAGATGTCAGAAACATACTTTCCAAAGGAATTTTGGTCTTTACCGGCACCTTAGTAACTTGATGCTCCATGGTGAAGAAGAAAACTCTTTATCAAAGATTTTGGTACAATGAGAAAAAGGGGACCTACTGGACCATCCTAAAACATTTGTTATAAGCTTCCTTATCAATGCTAGTTTAAAGCATATTGCACAATTGTTTTGAAGAGGCGCCCCCAATTTTTCAAAAAATTGAGATTTTTACACGGTTGCTTGGTAACTGGCTAGTAACCATAACCTTTGAATGTAAGCTCGAAAATGTCTGTGTCTCACAAACGAGGAATTTTTGTAATTAGAATAATAATTATTATCGGATCCCGATATAATTCAACGCTGCTGGAAGCTGCCATAACTTTTATCATGATAATTTCCCCAAGTACTTCAGTCTACATTTCTGCGGTATGTCACTCGCAAATTTAAGTTGGACAGAAACAATTCACTCAATAAGAACCTAAAGGAGTTAGCCACAAACGAATTGGGATGCGACTCATGATACAGGGCTGACGCCCTGACCTAATCGAACTGGCTACACTGATATCTCTCCCGTTTGTGGATGGCTTCATTAATGACCGCGGAATGGCAAGCTTTCCTCCGTGCGTTGTCTGATGGCATCCCTGAACTGGTTAGAAAAAAAAATAATTATTCGAAATGGTTAATTTCCCAAGTAAGAAGACAAGAACCAGGGGTTCGTCCGCGAAACTTGTACTCGTACGTATATACGTAACTTTTTGCTGAGCGCTTGTTACGATTTTCACAAGTTGTGACTTACTGCTTTCGCTAACAATTGACGTTAGACAGTCGTAGGATTACCTTTTCGCATAAGTTTGGATCATTATTACGTGTCTTCTATTTGGTGCAATCGTGGTGCAATTAGGTTCGAGTCGGTGTTGAATGCCGTTTCTAGTATATCGGTTAATGGATTTTAGAAGCATACGCGTGGTTTGGGGTTTGTGCAGACTTATTGAACGGGTTAGTACTCGGACTACACCTCGCATATTAGAATTCCTCCTGGTTGATGAGAACCGCGTTGAATTGGCTTCTTATTATTAGTTGTGTACTTTCGATAGTATT
Organism: Ophioderma brevispina; assembly: GCA_023653785.1. Taxonomy (NCBI): domain Eukaryota; kingdom Metazoa; phylum Echinodermata; class Ophiuroidea; order Amphilepidida; family Ophiodermatidae; genus Ophioderma; species Ophioderma brevispina. Next base: position 49,961 of record JAMKCH010085575.1, read on the forward strand.
ATAAGACCTACACGTTACAAGAAAAGTGTTTTAGAACCAAAGAGGGCGGCTATTGTTTTTTCCTCATTATGATTTATTCTTAAGGGTTGGAAGACAAAAATATTTAAAAAAAAGACAATGTAAAGGCTATATCCCAATAAACGATAACACAGACATGAATGAATGAATATTAGGCCTACAGGAAAGGTAAATGCCTGCAGCCAGCAGGAAAGGTCTGTTAAGCAAGTGAGGAAGAGATACAATCACTAGCGAAGCCTTGCACTGATTTTGTTAAAGAATTCTAAAACTTGGAACGAGTCCATAGATGACGAATAAATTGTGTCACTTTTTAAGGCTGACTCAAAAATTTGAAATGTTTTTGTTTATATATTAATTAATCATCTAATACTCAATTCCACCACAAAGATTGAGAGGAAAAAACGTTTTGATGTGGAGTAAATTATTTATATGTGTAGTATAACAGAACCATAGGACAGGCCACTGTATAACAACAATTCTGGATGTTGGAATTTTATTACATAATTGAAATTTTCTATATGAAGGACATCATTTCACTTAAAGCATTCAACAGTCATTAGTATGCATGGACAAGCTTTTTTGACTGGAAATCCGCGAAAGTATAATAGGTCCCATTATTTCAATTCGCGATCTATGGGCTATTCCCTGATAACAAATATGCTGGTTGTTTTCACAACTGCGGACTCAAACCATAACCAAGAAACCTTGCCCGGTTTAATCGTCTCATACGCTGTCTGATGTATGCTCTAGGTCATAAAGAACGGTACTGTAAAAATAGGGATTGAGATTTTGGCCATGAAAGGGATTGCCGAAAAATCTTGTCAGGGAAATATTGTAAATGAAATCATCCTAATACAAATAATGAGGAAATAATTTTGAAACCCAAGTCATAATATCTCCCAAATAAGGAATAAGTTTGGCAAATCTCAATATTGTTACTCTGCCAGACAAATTGGACGAAGTGCGTTCTTTATGTATGAAAAAATCAATATTTATCTTTATGGCTCTTAATGATACCCGTCTTGGACTCCAATATTCCGATAATGCAATTGGTATCCAAGGGTAGGATGTTTCAAAGAAAGGATAGAAATATCACACTGCGGTGGTGTAGCTATTTACGTCATCAAACTTCGAATTTTTCACATAAACTACGCTGATGACTCATGCACAGAATTAGAAAATTGTTGTTGCTATTGAAGTTATACGTCATAAATCAACCTTATATTGTTCTTTGCTGGTACCGCCCTGAATCTAGTATCATGCATTTTTGATCATATTCAATCAATTTTGGAAAAGATGAGTGGAAAATAAGATTGTTGTTCATTATTGGCGTGTGAATTGTATCCTGGCTTACAACTAGCCCGTCATGTTATACAAAGAAGATGAATGAAATTAGTAACAGTTTAACATGAAGCAATTGATTAAAGAAGCCACTAGAGTGCAAGTATAGCAAATCTCTTATTGATCCACATCTACACAACTGTCCATATAAGATCTTTAAATCAGGTGTATTGACATACGGGACTTAGTGATCATTGTTTTGTATAGCAATAATTGGCAGATGCTAAGATATTTAAAAATGGGCACTGAATACTCTGTAAGCAGAATATAACATTTTGAATGAGGTGTTATTTAAAGATATATATCAGTAAGGTGATTGGGCTGAAATTACAAATTATAACAACATTGACGATGCAGTTAGCCATTTTGAATTAAATTCTTGAGGTTGCGAATCGTCATGCACCATTGAGAAGAAAGCGCGTACGTCAGAATACTTTCCCATGGCTTACCCCGAGAGATTGTGCAATTATGCGTACGCGATAATCTCAAGAAAAAAAGCATGTAAGAGATCAATTCTTCTCATTTGTGGATGGAGTATCGCAAACTCATAACTAAGTCCACCGAGTATGGTTAAACATAAAAACAGCCAAAAATATTATTTAATGATGAATCAAGTCTCATACATTCTAATAAGGATTTGAAGAGTATAAGGTATGTTGTTCCTGGAAAATCAAAGTCGTCTATGAAATATATATAACTGAAGATGGTGAACGACAAACCCAAAAGAGGTTGCTGATGGTCTTAACAATTATTTTTGCGATTTGGCCCTAATGGCCCAGTAATATCCTAGGTAGGATGCGTAATTGCACTTCCTCAATGTCCATAATGGAATCACGGTAAAACTTTTAGTTTTAAATCTCGTCAAGAGAATATGTATCGGAACAAGTTTGTTCTTTATCTGATTAATAAGCAACTGTCTTTGATGATTTATCTCAAAGTGTTCAAATTGCCTGCATGTGATTGTTTGCTCCATAACTTACCTCCTTAATTTTCATTGGTAACAGTCACTTTCAAAAAAATTGGAAACTGCTAGGATTTGTCCAATATTTAAAAACGGGGACAAAATGATCCTGTTAATTATAGGCCATTTCACACTCTTTCCTTTCGTCTAAGATTATAGCGTGAGTCTTTGAATAACAACAAACGCGTTTACCATATACTTGACTCAAATAACATGTTGTATGGATCATCAGGGTTTAGACCAGGGTTTTCCACGCATTTTCACTTTTAAACATACAGAAGATTGGCTAAATGCCATTGAAAAAGCGTATCTGTCGATTGTAATTTTAGACTTGCAAAATGCCTTGATCGGTCAACATTGGGATTCTTATCAAAAAGTTACACAGTAGGGTATGGATCTAGTGTTGTTAAATGGTTTAACAAGTACTTAGAAGATAGCCATCGTATACATGTATAAAAAATGGCGTTAAATCTACTAGTCAGAAGTCTATTTGTGTAGTCCCACAGGGATCAATCTTGGGCCCACCTGTTCATTTTATATTTAATGACCTTCCTCTTCTGTAATCGAATGTCAATGTCAGATGTATCGCTGATGATACAAGCCTATCTATATTTCTAAAACGATATTAACGACATTGTTGCAAAATAAATTATGATTTGGAAAAGGTCGTACCTGGTTGATAATGTAATAAATTAAGCTTGAATGTTAAAACACCGAATATCTGATAGTTGGTACACCGCAAAAAAATTATCACCATATTGTTGATAGTGATTTTGGATAGTAAAATTAAGGGACAACTTATTAAAGAGTTAAGGACTGTAAACACCTAGGGTAATTTTAGACGAAACACTATCGTGGAGTAAACACTTGAGTATAAAGTAGAAAGTTTCCCAGGTTTATACTATTTACGTAAGGCTAGTAACTCCTTGATCCACAAATATCCATGTTTACTGTATAATGTCTAGTATCGCTCTCATTTTAACTATTTGCATGTGTCGGGTACGTGCAATCAATCCTTTACATAATTGCAGGTTTTACCAAACAGAGCAGCTAAGATTATTAATGCCGTGAGGCAGGTATGCTTCAAGTACACAAGCCATAAAGATTTGAATTGGATAATTTAAATGTAAAGCTGGCTCATAATGAAGCAATAACCATATTCAAGCTTTTGATATCTTGCTCCACAATACATATGTAGTAGCAATTTTTAGGAAAAAGGATATGATTAAATATGAGAAGCAACAATATTTTATACATGGATACACCAAATACGATATAAAAAGAGATTTACTTACAGAGTGCTAAAATGTTGAATTTCCCTTGATGAAAGTCTAAATATACCGTTGATCTGCCATTTTAAGCAAAAACTGAAATTGCATAATGTTTGGCATGTTTAACTTTTGACTAATTGTCTATAAATTTTGTCGGTTCTCGTTCTCTTATAGTATTTTTTTGTTCCCAGAGTTTCATATTAACTTTAATTGATATTTTTAGTCTTCAAATGTTTATTGAAATATTGTATGCACTCTCTATTATTTTAGGTGTTTTATGTTTGAGGGTTGTGTGTGAGTGTGTGGAGTGTGTGTGTGTGTGTAACGTGTGAGAGGGTGCGGTAGTGTGGTTGGTGTGTGTGTGTGTGTGTAGTGTGAGAGGGCGTGGTGTGTGTGTGTGTGTTTTTTTGTTGTTTGGGTGGTGGGGGGGGGGGGGTTTGCGTGTGTGTGTTGTTTGTGTGTGTTGTGTGTGGTGTGTGTGTGTGGTGTGTGTGGGTGAGAGAGTGATAGAGGGGAGTGGTGGAATGGGCGGGTGTGGGTGTGTGTCGTGCGGTGCGTGCGTGTACGTGCGGCGGTGTAATTCTGTGCATGTGCGTGTGCATGTATGTGTTTGTTTGTGTTTGTGTGTGTGTTTGTGTCTCCCTGTGAGGTTTCAGTATGGTCAGTATGTTTGGTGTATTTTGATTTTTTCATGCGAGTGGTTGTTATTTTAATGATTCAATATTTTTAATATTATGTTGTTATGAGTCTGTATATAAATATAACAGATCGTTAGTCTATAATACTCGTTTTATTTATGACTGAACATGTTTTTAATGAGGGCGGGACGCCCTCATATGGGCTTTCGTCGTCGTGCGCGGTGTCTTATATTAGGTACATTTGTTTACTTAACTTATTTTGTTTTAGGTTCGACCACGCAATTGGGCCTGGACTTGTAGGGATGATAAAACGGGAATTTAGAAGGATAAGGTAATATTATTTGAATCAATGCAAACTATATCGGAAATCTGAAAAAAAAATATTTCAAATCATCGATTTTAGTGATTTTGAGAGATTCTTGTTGGCGAGAAAGTGTTTTTGAAGAAGGAATAAAATCTGCGTAAGTTTTTTTGAGCTCCAAGTGTTACCTATTTCGCCGAGATGGTTCACAACCACTTCAGTGGCTGATGTTCCTGTTCTCGGCTTCGTTTACTTGGTGCAGGGGTGTATTTTTTATTAGTGAAATGGCTGAGGCAATCTGGCATACTTTTTAGGATTTTTTACTTATTCACTGTTGTAAATTATTATAATAACCCTGTATATAATATAAGGAATATAGGGATATTTGTAATGTAGAATACGTATGCACAGTATTTTGAAGAATACATCTTTGCTTGGGTGTCGCCGTTGCAACCCCCAAAAGCTAAATTGAAAAATCGCACACCTTACTTCATAGCTTGCTTTTGCGAAATGTCCACGTTGGAAGAAATCGAGTTAATCCATATCCCACAATACATTATGTCAACTTGGTCCAATGAACCTGGTTTTTATAGTTTTAAAGCTTGTAACTCACTTATCATCTTTAAATGGCAGTCTTAAAATAACCTCAATTCTACTGCGTTAGGGATATGGTGAAGCGATCGCAGGATCTAATCTCCAAGATAATAACCTAATTTAAGGGCACTTAAAGCACACAAAAGGGCTTCCGTGCTAAGTTGTTTATTGCATGCATGATCTAATTGACATGTTTTGGCCTACGTGCTAACTAATAGAAAAAATAATAATTTGTTTTTGCTGTGGACAAGTTTATTTTAACCAAGAAAATGTGTAAATGAAAGAAATTAGCCCAATTGATATCTTAAAAACCATGAATTAACACTATTGTTAAGTAGCTGGATGACCATGTACGTGTAGATTGAAAATAGTGATCTGAGAATACAAAGCTAATAACTGATATTGTTTGGTATTTGAG
>JAMKCH010085576.1:0-56701 GCA_023653785.1 Ophioderma brevispina
TAAAAGTGTAGACAAGAAAAGACAGCTGATTATGTAAAAAGCATGTCGACGACCCATTAATCCGGATCGGGCCTTGCACAATCACGCTTCTCTACAGTGTGAACTCTTATATTCTTTGATAATTATCATAAAAATACCCAATCGAATGCTTTTTTTTTGTCGACCTGCAAAACACAGGGCGCCAGCATCTGAAACGGAGAAAAATATGTAACAATGTATGCGGGTGCGTACCACTGGTCCCCAGACACGCGTTTGCAAGTTACGCTGAAGACGCTGCCAACGCAAACTAAAGATTCCAGACCCGCGTAAAATGCATTACGAACTTTACGATACCCTCCAATAGGCGCGTCCATGCCGGACAAACAGATGGCGGCCAGACCGGGATCGCCTTTTCTATATTTTGGGTTGAACCACTCTGTACCTTTTTGAATCCTAATTCCAAACATGTTACAGAGTGGTTTCATCACAAATCAACGATTCATCCCTGCGTTCGCGTATTTTTTATCTCGCGAGGGCGGCTTAAGGTTATAAGAGGATAATTGAAGAGAAAAGGATTTCTGCGTACTGCGTGTCCGTTTGCGGTGCCACTTACGCACTCGCAGTCAGAGCCGTAGGATATCTTCTAAGGTGCCCTTGATGCATTCACATTCACCGTCGAGACTGTTTGCGTTTTTTGGTTTAGTAGTTTTTGCCTCGTTTTATCGCATAATCGTTATACCAATTGTTAATCACATCCAGGGCATCCCGAATCGTTTTCATAAGATGTGGTTGGCGGGTGGGTGTCGGTAGGGGTAGGGTCAACCGATTGTCGACAAACCGCCCATGTACCGATATTAAAACGAATAACGACGCAACATGTTAGATGGGTGTGTTCGGGAAGTGGTGGTCTTTGTACGTTCCTAAATTTGGTGGTTTTTATGACAATTTCCCGAAAAAAGGGTGAAACAGCGAGAAACGTCTGTTGCCGTTTTGCCTTTAAACACGAGCCAATATCTCTCAATTTCCGAAATGAGACACACACTTATACCATGGCATTTAATTTCTAATGTTACGTTGTATCAGAACCTTGAATTTCCCATTGGCATGTTGTTCGGCCTGGACAGGAAGAGAGGGGACGTTTTTCGGATCTTAGCTCAATGTCAAGAACCCGCATTTTATATGACCAATGAAAATGGTGTGGGGAAATTTTATCGGAACAAATTAAATCCGATAAACTACATCCCCTTATTCAATTCTACCCATATGCCATAATTACCTATTTTAATTTTCCTGTATTGGCCTAGTTTTCAACTGTCTGTTTCCTAATTGAAACAAAAATGTTCGCGATACACGCCATTGCTCGCTCGCTCGCTCGCTCGCTCACTCACTCACATCACTCAAACTCACTCACTCACCACTCACTCACTTCACTTCACTCACTCACTCACTCACTCACCTCACTCACTCACTCACTCACTCACTCACTCACTCACCTCACTCACTCACACAGTCACTCACTCACTCACTCCTCACTCCTCACCCTCGCCAACCCACGTCATCCACTCCACACCATAGGTTATTGCTTCCTGCTGCCATGCTGTCAACAAGAGCCAAATTGCCGGGCGTAGGCGAGGTGTCCCGGAAAAAATATTCCCGTCTCCAATGTTCTTTGATATCATTCGAAGCAGAAAAAAATCTTCTTTAGCCCGTTAAAAATCCCCTGAAATCCCTTTGGGAAAATTTTTTATGACTTTTAAAAAGTCGAAACTCTTTTCTGTTTTCCCGTGCGTACTTTTTAGAGCAAAATGCGTTTGATTTATGCGGGCTGCAGAAATACGCAGCTTGCGAGCGTAAGCTTACTCTTACTTAATTTGCGCGCGTTTTAATACATAAATGGAATGCGCGTAGATTGTCCTCGCGTGCTTCACACAGGCTTAAGGTTGATATTTGGTCCGCCGTACGAATAAGTCCAGTCAGCGAGTGTGGTGCAGAAGAGTAGATCATCACTACAGGCTTCACAGACCACCAAATCGTATTTCAGGTCCTGATGAAATTGACGGCACCACCAATGAATAACTGATTCACGAGGTCTTGAGATATTTCTGCTTTTGTTTCAAAGTTCGGATAAAGAAGCTCCATGGTTAAATATTATTTTGACAGAGGCCTAAGTGTTATTATAAATTAACGGCTTCAACTACGTTTTGGTAGGTATGCTTCATAGACTTTTCTTGAAAAAAAATAGAACTGAGGATTCTTGGAAATATTGATGGGGGAAGGATATGTTGAGGATGAAGTTTGGGCTTTCATTTGAGGGCTGAGGGTAAGTTATACAGGAGCTTGTAAGTTCTAAACTCTAACCCAGGTGTGAGCATGGCAATATAGAGGAAGTGGTGTGAGTTTCCAACTTTTTTTTTTCAAGATTGGAGGTTTGGGGTCAAAAATCTTTTAGATTAGGACTATCAGGTACATGGAAAGCAATTGAATTGTCAGCCTTGAAATCTTTGTCATCCTGAATTTTAATTCCTTTTGGGGGGGGGAAAGATCTTATGCCCCAGAATCACTTGCTGACAACTTTGTAATACTCAGGGATTCCCCCCAATTGTTCCTTTTGTGATAAGGTTAATGAAACTATTGTTGCATGTCTTTTTGTGACTGTGAGGGTGTGTACCCAATTTGGAATAAAATTCATTGCCCCTTTATTAACATAAAGTTATGATAATATCAATCTTTTCAACTTCCATAAGCTTTTTGGGTATATAGAAGATCCTTTGCTTATATATTTGCCCTCTGTAACAAAATTTTATATTTATATATGAAATTCATTGATGAGAACCGAATTATACTGCTTTAAAATCTTATTTGAAATCTCAAAGAGAAACTGAGTTTTATATTTGCTTAAGCCAAAGGTAAACTTAATTTGCATTATAGAAATGGCCGATTTTATTTTACATCACTATCGTGCCCTTGGTTTTTTTCCAAATCTACTTTTTGATGCTCATAATTGTACATGGTTTGAATGTTTTTATGTACGTTTGGTATATTGTTTTTTTACACCTTTTAGTGCATATCTGCTTGCTGCCACAATGATATCTTGTTTCTAATGGTGTAATTTTGTTGTTGTTTGTTTGTGTTTTGTGTGTTATTGTCTGTTGTTGTTGTTTTTGTGTGTGTTTGAATGTCCTTTTTTGATAAAAGTCTAAAGCAACCATGGTTTCTGGTTGTAAAGTGTATGATGTAAGATGTATGCTTATTTTTAATAAAACCAGGCGGTAACCATATGGCTGCCGAAAGAGAAAAAAAGATTGTATGCCTAAAATCTGTTCAAATGGATACCCTATCCAAGACCCAGAACCGGGGCGAAAGTTGGAGTTTTAACCTGGATTTTTAAGTCAATTTGAGCCATTTTAATCCAGCTTGCGCATGGTTAGCCAAAATATCATTGAAACACAGTTCGGGTAATTGATTCTCTATGTGAGATGTAAAACAGGGGTGACATTTTTAAGGGTCCATTTGCTATATAAAATCCGGTGTATAAGTAACCATTGACCGGCTGGTACGCATAGCCCGGGAACGATGGTGAACAATGGGCAAATCGAATCAGTTGACTCTTTAACCCAATAAAACATATTTCACGCTTGATTCCGTTATCGTCTATGGAGCCCCGGACTAGTGCCCCCACCGACAAGTTCTGCTTTCACACCGGTTTAAACGGTTTATATGATAATACGATGTAATGAGTGAAAAAAAACACCTGTAAGGCTGTAAACATTCAGATGAGTGTTTTTTTTTTTGTTTTGCTTAAAAAGCGCAAATTCTAGTAAAAAAATCATCTCCAAAGTAATTTTCACTCGTTTGAGGAGATAAACTAAGGACCACTTCTTTGAAACGAAAGAAAGCAGGAAAACGAGTGCAATGGAATTCCACCTCATTTTGGATGTTGGAGGGATTTTTTCACTCTTTTCAAATAGCGAAAAAGTCACTCTTAATTTAAAACCACTCACGCAATGTTTTACAAGCGTTTTATTACTCTGTTGTTCCCTGTTTTTTTTAGAGAACAGACATCTATTTATAAAACTAACAATACTGAGAATGTGATAATTATTCATTGATATACATTTATGTCAAATTAATAATTCAAATACACCAACGACACACCCCAGAGATTTCCAATGCATGTCACCACTTTCGATTGATTTATTGGGGAATTGAAGTATTATGTTGCCGGTGTGGCAGGAAATAGTCCTCCGGACTACAGTCCTGGACAATGGTGAACAATAGGGAACTCGAATTATGTTGACTCTTCACGCAACATTATTGTTCACGCTTTATTCCGTGTCGTCTATGGAGCGCCCGGACTATGATACCTGCCGACTATGATTGATTTCACACCGGTTATAATATATTTTTCAGAAAAGTTCATGATTTCGTAGCTATATAGATGGCCTTGGTGGAACCGAAGCTCCGCCAGTGGAGGACTGGACCGGGGATCTTGAAGAGCGATGATTTGTTTACAAAAAATAATTTTCAAGTATTATTCCAGAAAATCTGCACTTCTTTTGGCGGGCTTTAATTCCACTTTTATATAGCGGATCGCATGATCTTTTTTTATTAACTTTTTGAATCTATATCTATACATTTATCTTGAAAATATATTACGATTTCAAACTGGCCACGGTCAAAGGAAGGGTTGGAATGTTCGCTATATAGAGGCCTATGCCGAGATTCGCATTTCCGAATTCTCAAAAAAAAAAAGTTCTCTATTCCTCCGAATTCGCTATTTCGATTCGAATATTGAAAAAGGTCACTACCTGAAACCAATTTTTTTTCACGTGTAACTTCAACATGATGAATTATGTGGATACTTTATAATAAATACCACTAGGCCTATTTATTATCAAATTTAGAAAACAACTTAAATAAAACAAATCGTCACATCAGACAAAGTTTTCTGTTTTTTGGTGGTGATGCACCACCAATCAATTGGTGTGACCACTCTATACCCCTAACCTAAATTGTGCCATTGGGAAAACAAAATAATCGCGAAGGAATAATGAATCTCATCTGACTGAATCGGACTAGAGACGTTATTCGGAATGCGAATTCCTTTTCTATTTTTTTTTTTTTCTGTTTTTTGGTGGTGATGGCATCAAACAAATTATTGGCAACCTTAACCATAACCCTAATCCTTAAAACGAAATATTGATCTATCATAAATTGTTCCTTCAAATCATTGTTTCTTCTATTTCTTCTTTACAAAAATCGGAAATACCACGCAACCAATATCTGGTTTCGAATAGCTAACCCTTTCGCTTAATTCGGAAAAACTAACCTTTTTAAATATGCGGAATGACGAACCTTTTTTGAAATTTGGAGGAAATTGCGCCCCTTTTTAACATTCGGAATGTGAACCTTATTTTATGAATATCGACCTTTTTTTTAAGGATTCGGAAAAGTGACTACTAAAACCGCGTGGCTCGGAAATACGAAACCTAGTTTCTATGCATACGGGACCAAAGTTCACCTTTCTATATTTTAGGACTTCAACTAGTTTACACATGAATCTTTAAAGTCTCAAAAATCAAGAAAAGTTAATCAACTATAACAGAACAAACAAATAGCAACTAAATTTTTATCATGAAATAGGCCTATAAAGGATGGAAAAAATTACAATCTCAAATTAACAAAATTTGCTTGACTTTATGCTCCACATATGTCGAAACTGCGCGTGACGCTTTTGCATACCCATACCTTTACGCAAAGCCATGCGCGCGAATTGAGAAAATAAATTACACGTCACCTCGCCAATGCAAGCGCATTGTCCACGCGTGCACCCCGAATATCTGCAAGCGAAAATTCCAATTTAATCCCAACTTCCACTTTTTAAATTCTTCATAATAATTTTTTCCCCAAAGTGGATTTTTGGGGATTTTTGGATATGTTTATAAACACATTCGGCTGCATACATTGATGCAAAAATATTCGACGGGAATATTATTTTCCGGGTTTGAGTGTTTTAGGGGACTTCACGACCCGTCTAAATCGCTTGCGAACGCGTACTTGGCATGGGTTGCGCTTATTTTCCGTTCGCAATACGCAAGCTTATTCTGCGCTTTTGGTTCATGCAAACAGGACGCACTGGAAGGGAAATTGCATTTTTGTTCTATTTCGTCCTTTTTCTTCTTCTCAAAACTAAGTCGGTGACACCCCGTTTTTTTATTAGTGCGCCGAAAAGCTCTTATAAAGGTTCTTAACATAATATAAAAATCAAAAATCGTTCGATTTTGTTTAAATTTATGCCTGACAACCTGGCAACATTTCCGGTTTCCATAAGCTCGTACAAATTTTTGAAAAATAATAACACTTTTGCACAGCCATGGCTCAAAACGAAGTCGGTGACCCCTATTTTTTAGTGCGATTGTCACCTACAATAATTAAAAATACCTATATCCAAAAATTAGAAAATCGATCGATTATTTCAATTATCCTCTATAACCCTTAGCCGCCCGAGCGGGATAAAAATACGCGTACGCATCGGATGCAGAGTTTGTGGATTTGTGATGAACCACCTGGGGTAAAAAACTGGTTGAATCCCTTTCAACAACGAAAATCCATATTAAACTTATGATATCATTATGTATATAGGAGGAACATAATTATTCTCACTTATACACTACAATGTTCGACAAAAATCTTTCTTAGTAATATTTTAAGAAAAATGTCAAGCAAACGATTGTTTGGTTTTGGTTGGTTGCTCTGCAGTTTTGCACCGTGTGTACTTTGCGCCAGGCGGGTGACACTGTACAAAGGCCATAACGATTCTCATGCAATTAATGCAGTGAGATGAATCTTGACAAGAAGACCAAAAATGTTTATCCATCGCCGGTTTGAAATATTTTCTAATACCACCTTAACGGAGATGTAAATGCATAATGTATGCCGATAACAAAAAATCCCCGGGTTTTTTTACCAAAAACGAATTTACATAAAACTGAATAAATTCGCAACCCTAAATTTTGATGCCATTCTTTAATACTTTGAAAAAAATTACTTTCAACCTGTTAAAAAATAAAATTTTTAGCTGTCTTTTCAAGGATTAATATTATTGCCTAGTAAATAGCGCCACCATGTACGATAAGTAACCGATTATTTATGCAGTATGACGTAATCGGGAATGCGTAACGGAACAGCGCCACGTACGACCCGTGATCCATAAGTAACGGATTTTATGCAGATCCTTGTGCAGTATGCCTCCACTTCGTTGATCGAGTGTCCTATCCACTGATCTCTCAGTGTCCTATCCCGATTTTTTAGGATGATCCCTGCTTGCGCGTACTCATAGCTTCTCCAGAGTTCTTAAAAAAGTGACGAACCGCGCGTCGACTTAGCTTACTGCGTAAACGCCCTACCGTGACACGGCGCCGGGCGTGACGCGCTAATTTGCATATCAAAAACTGTGGTTGATAACGAATCAACAACGGTAACGCTCCTGTACAAGGAATACGGTGAGTTGTTGAATTTAACTTTGCGCGAACCGCATCTTGTGAAAAACGAAATAATATTTGAAAATGTAAACAGAGCGGTAATTCCGACAATGAAATTTCGATTTCTTCTTATTTCTGGAGTTAGAGGCAAAGATATTTGACGATAGTGCCATACGGATGCATTTCCATCACTTGCACATCATACTGCCTTTTGAAGTCAAAATAAAGTTATTCGAGAAAGAGATAGCTTGAAGCGTGAAAGTCATTTTTTTGTACTAAATAATCAGATTTTTCTCATGTTCAATTTTCGCAAAACTTGGCAATTTTTATACCAGATAACTCCAAAAAGACCAAGGCAAAAGGGTTTGTTTACTTTCCATATGGAGAAATCGGTTAATCTAGGAATGGATTTCTCAATTTTTCGATTTCTAACTAAAGATTCTCCAATATGTACTCCTTGGAGAAGAAATTAAATAATCACCCTTTTAAATCTTTTTCTTAATATTTCGAGAGAAAAAAAATAATGAAAACCGTTCCTATCACCACTCTGTCCTTGTTTATGAAAATACATAAGAATCATGACATTGAAATTTCAAATTGTTTTGTTTAACCTTCTGAAAAATTTTGGAGGCAAAATCTTGTTTTAGTATTTTTCCTCAAACACGGCAATTCCCGTCGTTAATCTGGATGCAAAATCGGACCATCATCCAATTACTGTATGCTGCCCCTCCCGTAAAAATACTGACGTTTCTGAACTTTCACAGTATTTTACTAGCAATTCTGCCAAAAAATCCTTTTATATAATCATTTACTGTATTGCACCGATCTCGTACTAATTTTTAGAGAGTAAGAATGCAACTCTTTAAACTCCAGTTTTATACAAATAAACTTGTATAAAAAGGCTTGAAATTCAAAGGTAATTGACTTTTTATTAGATATGTATAGTCTTTGTCACTCTCGTAATATAGTCTCCGTCACCTGGTTTTATCGTAAAAAAACGGATTTTCAAAACCTTGCCTATCAAATTTTATGAATCAGGTTGTTCCCGATTAAAAAAACAAACAGAGTGTCGATTTGAAAACCATTTCGTCAGAAGAACCAACTGGCCAAGGCTTCACATGACGGTTTGGGGTGTATTTGTAAAAGTTGACTTCTGAGAACCCTATATGTGAACTCAAGGACCACCCAAACAGCGACTCCCGTTGGAAACCGCGATGGCAGACGACACTTAACCGTGCCGGGGAACGATGTATTTTTCGAAATTTTCGTCGAAAAAAAATGGTTATGTTTCGAAAAAAAAACATGTTTTTCAAAAACCATGTTTAATTTGGATCAAAAAGCCAGGTTTTAAGTGTTGGCATCATGATTAAATGGGCCGTAAATTTCTTTAAAATTTGTTATATAGTACATTGTGCTGAGAACAAATCGGAAATAAAAAATATGGCTTACGATATTCGTTTTTGAGAAAAGACTTTCAAAAAGTAATTTGTGCTAAAAATTTGACCTTTTGTACCACGCAACTCATGGAAAATGTGTGGATTACCGTTATAAAGGTTGCTCCAAAAAGATAAAAAGGCGGGCCGAACGTTTTCGGATTTTCACATAGTTTGGTCAAGGTGCATACTTGAATAATACCGAAATAAAAAAATGGTTGTCACCGGATTTTTTAGTTTTCTGAAAATCGTCGAAAAAGGGACATTTTTTAGCGGGTGAATTTCCGGTCTCATAGAGACGATGCGGTCGCGCGTTATTTTACGCCTATAGTCACGCAGCAAACAAAAAAATGGTGCCTTGTGAAAGTGAGACGCGTTAATTAATCAGGCGCGGGGGGGGCTCTTAGACTCGTCTAGCAAACATCAAAGTTTCTACGCGATTTTGCTAGCTTACAAAATTCGCGTAATGCAAAGTGGGCGAAAATCGCCCATGAATTTTTGCGACGCATAAATCGCAAGACGAATGCACGCTTGCTCATCTCCGAGTTATTAAAGTCGGCTTGCGCGTACTCATTAGAAACCAAATCATAATCCAATCAACCTTAAAGAGAAACTGGCACATTTGAAAAATAGTTGCTGCCCTCAGATTTTTTTTTTAAAATCGATTATTTTTGCATGTTGTAAGCTTTTATAATATACAAAAGCCCTACCCGAAATGATTAAGACCAAATCAGAACGAACGATTTTATAATAAATTAAATTTGTAATTTAACTCGCCGGCGACGCGAAAGTCAGCAGACGACGAAAAATGGCGTTACAAGAACACTAGCACCGTTTGCATGTTTCCCACGCTATGCACACTGTTGGACCGGTCTTAAACCTTTGTTGGGTTTTGAACAGCAGTGGGGACTAGTCAAAAATATTCATGTAATATACACATTGTTGATTAAAGGTAGGAAAACTTTAAAAGTTCGCCTTCAATTACCTGGATATCGTTCTCCTCATAGAATGTCCCTATGTTTTGGGCGTATGTTATTTTTTATGTGGTAAAAATATATTCTTGTTCTACAATGGGCGAGACTATCATTTGAGGCAAATTGAAGAAATTTCATATTTGTGAAAATGCTGCCAGTGCCGCTTTAGGTTGATTGGGTCACGTAGCTGCTCAGCGCGCCAGTCCCCACGCAGATATTTCTGCCAAAATTGTGACTTGGCATCCTAGCTGTCCGCTGGCGCGTAAAAACCACCCTTCCGTACACTGTAGTTCAGTCGTGAGGGAAGTTCAGCTCGAATTAATTCATCGGTCGACAATTTTGATACCGTTGGATGGCATTTTGTAATCATCTATAATATCCAAAATCGGCCAAAATCGGCTTTTGGGAATTTTTTACGAGCAACTAAAGAAGATTTCACGTTTGTGTACTTAGCGGAAATAGGAATTCTAAAAACAGCTAGGTTAAACGTTTTTGACGCGTATGCGCAACAGAAATGCCGACGGCTTGAAACGCCAATACGCGGGCGTCAAACTTGACGCGTTGGATGCGTTTTGTGGCATTGGCGCAGGTTGTTAATTTTAAATGAATGAATATCATACGCTCTTTGTGACTTCATCACAGTGAAAGTGGGCATAAATTCATCATTCGACACAATAAATAAAAAGTCCAAGGGACAAATGTGTGTGTGTGTGTGTGTGGGGGGTAGTTTGGGGGTGGTGTGTGTGTTGTGGTTGGTTTTTTTGTTTATAAATCGGTACATACATTTATTGTGGGGGTATTTTTAAGTATAAAATATGAACATGTGAGCGGAGGAGTGGGAAACTGTGGGAGAAGGTGAAGTGAAGGGCCGTAGGGGAAAAGAGAGAGGAATGAGGTTAGAAGTATGGTAAGATGAAAGGCTAATAATAATGTAATCTAGTATTACGATGGGGTTGAGGTACGTAAAAAGAGTTTAGAAACGAGGATGGTATTTTTCTGTTTAGTAACTTTTATAGGCCTGCGAGAACGCCCGCAATCCTCTTGGCTAAGAAAAGTGAGGTGACGAAAAAAAAACCGAGAAAAAAAATGGAGCGAAAGCACACAAATAAAAAAAAAAAAAAAAAAACAACATAAAATAGAGATACAAAGAAAAAAAGGAAAAAACAAAGTGAGGAAAAAAAGGGATCTTACTGTTTCTAAAAAAGTGGTGTCTTTTTTAAGAGAAAAATCCCAAAACTATATAGGTTTTGAAATGTTCTTCCTTATTAGTTTTGAAAAAAAAAAAAAAGTGTATTTTTCTGAAAAAATGGCTAAAAAAGTGTCTTTTTAAGAGATTGTTTAGCAAAAACACCACAATGTAGCTCTGTACCAGCGATTCATACTCACGGTGTAACCCTGAGCTTAGGGCTACTCCAGTGTACTCTTAGCTCTATCCAGGCGGGTACCACCGTGATGCATATTGATGCTAGCACCTACAACTAAGTAATTGCGAAGTACACAAGCCTCGGGGTATGGGATAGCAGCTATGTTTATTAGCAGTACCCCATCCTATAGTGCACTCTGCAGTTGCCTGCTAGGTGACTGACAGGTTACCATGTAAGCTACCAGTAGTGGGTACCATCTGCAGCTACTGCCCACGGGAGAGTGAGTACCTTCAAGGTTATCCCTACCAGTGCCTAGTGGCAGCATCTTTGCGCGCACTAGAGGGAGCCAAAATTCCATGTTTGTTTACGACTTTGATAATTCTCGCCAAGCTTAGTAACATCATATTGCGTTGAGCATCACCAAAAAACCCAGTAGATGTGAAATTTTGTGTAAAAAAACATATAACCCTATGTGACCAAAAATGAGTAATTAATGGATAAATTACTAAAATAATCACACAAAGCTCAAAGCTCACTTTTGCATGGAGTACCCATGCAGGTAATCCAGCATGGTGTGACTGTGGTTTTTTTAAGCTACGCGGCGTGTTACTGGTGGATGGTTACCCCCACTTGTGCGGCCGGCGATGTCGCTGTGTACCCATGCGGATGAAATGGTGACTCGTGGCTACTAACAGGTAATTCAAAGTACTTCCATGAAGAACTTGGTTTTGGAAGATGTGTGTGTGTGTGTGGCTTGTGTGTGTAAGTGATCAAAATTAAGGAACCAGTTATCACGTTTTAAATAAACTTTTGCGAAAGAAAATTACAAAGACTAACACCAGTTTCATAAACAACTTCTTTAAGTGTTATGCGTCTGTTTCCCGGGGTTTGTTTATGCCATGCATCGATTCTTTTCATTTTAAAGAAATATAACTGATACGTAACATGAAATTAAAAACATTTTTATTTATTTGTAACGGGCATGTCAACATCGATAAAGTCGGCTTGCGAGACAGAAATGTGGGGATTTACCCACCTCAAAATCCCTTGCCAACGAATACAATTTTCAGGGTTAACCGGGTTGCAAAAAGCGCCTGGGAGCAAGGAGCACCGCTCCGGGAATAATGAGAAGAATTGGGCAAATATTTGTCAAGTTGGATTACAGAAATAGGAGTGAGGTAAAAAGGTGAAAATAGATTCGAGATGCTTTAAACGCTTCATACCAGGAAGGTTATCCAGCTTGGTAAATTTAGTGCAAAATGTATGTAAATACTATGGGTACATCAAACACTGTCGTGATCTGATGTTGACTAAACAGTAAGTCTAAGGGGGAGTGCCCGGGGATTTCTTGGAGATTTTGGCCCGAATTCATGATCCAGGAGCAGGTATTTTCAAATCGTCCATAGGGGCGCTATTGCATTATTGTGTTGTGCGCTTTATTCCGTTAATGTTTATATTGAAGTATTACAAAAACGAACGGACTTTCTGCGGCTTCGAATTACGTGGCGTGTGTCTGTGGCGCTCGTCTTGTTATATAAGGTCGTGGGGTTCGAATCCCACTCCAGGAAACAAAATTTAGTTACGATTTTGATTTGGTTTAGAGTTGGAGATTGGAATCATAAAAAATACAGAGTTGGGATTGGAAGTAGAAAATATTGAATAGCTGCATTATGAGATTGGATAATAAGATGTCCTGTCCTGGAGCATGAATTCTGGCCAAAATTCCGACGTGCAACCCGGGGGGGGGGGGTCTTAGTGGGGGGGGAAAAGGTGGTACGGGGATGTGCGGCCCGAGAAGGGTTGCCATTTTAAGCGATTTTGGCATATTGAACGGTCCCTTTTTCTTGCAAATTGGAATAGAAAGGGTGGTATTTCTGTTGCAGTGATTTTCCAATGGTCATCAGGTTTGAAGAATGTTTACAAACCACAAATGGAAAATGGTGCTGCCAGAATGGGCTCAAAATAATTTAACAGTTAGTTTTCTCTCAGCTTCTGGGGCGAAGCCCCAGAACCTCCACGAACGCAGGTATAAGGAGGGTAGAAATCTGTATTTTGGGTATTGTTCGGGGGGTATGGTTCAAAACACGCCGGCCCCGCAAATCCCTACCCAAACCCAAAGTGAGACCCCACGGGGGGAAAAACACGATGTGAAGTCTAATGAACCTATAGACGTAACAGGTTTCGTTGGGGGGGGGGCTAAAAATGTTTGATACGTTACTAAAAACCTAAAGAAAAAGATCGGGTTAGGTCAGGAGATGAAACTTTCAATAGTGTTCTATAGAGAACAACTGATCTTAAGCAGAACGAATTACGTACGATCCATAGCACCAAGTCCCCTGTTATTTGGAAAAGTAAAACGAAACGGTTGTTGCTTCACCCAATGGGACGGGAAAAGTTAACTTTCACTTTTAGAGGTGTGTTGATGGTGATGATAATCACTTTGTTCCTAGTTTATACAGATGACGTAATTGAAAAAAAAAAGACACAACTTTGACAAGAAGGCACCATGCCTACTGATGTGAGGTTGTGCCAACAAAGACTAATAGTTTTTCCAGGTCGTAATTAGGTATTTTTTTCATGAATTTTAAGTTTAAACCTTTCAAATATTTCGTCGATGTAAAAATGAATCATTACAAGGCAACCACAACGCGTGATATACAAGACGTGAATTTAGATCGATTATGCATTTATACTATACCTCAGTTGTAAAGAAACACCTACATATAAAAGTGATGTTATGGGAATGTATGATTTGTTTGTAATCAAAACACATTTTCAGTTTTTTTCGGGTTTATTGGATTTTTTCGTATTCATAGAGACGACAATTGCCAAGATATATACGCACACATCTTCCAATGCTTACGCAAGGGACATCCTGTTGATACCACCAACTTTATAAACTATTGGCAGAAACGGAATGGAAATTCGATTAATTCTTATTACGGTTACGAGGTACGGGGAAGCGGGTTCAACCTTCTTGCGAGCTTGTTGCGTTATAGGAATCTTCGATCTGTTGGTTTGTTCCCTCTGTGTTGATAGAAAAAAATATTCTAAGCTCAAACCTTACTTTTCAAACCTTTAAAGACACTATAGTTGATTCATCCAAAAGAGGTCAAAAATATTTGAAAATTTGCAGTGTTGCGATTTCCCCTTCAAACAAAGGGGCCAAAAGTTTCACTTTTTGCTTCTTTTTTAATATGTAAAAAGGTCCAGAATACAGAGACAAAATTGACAATAAAGTCCACTATGAGATGTTCAATAAGTTCAAAAAAGGACCCTTTGTTAGGGGGTAGGGAAGGTCATTTTTGAAGTCCCGCACCCCCAATAAAATCCCGCGTAGACGGGTCCTGTAACGGTCCTCACCCAAGAAGTCTTATAGCTCCTTTGCTGGGTGGAAATGGGGGGGGAAATGCTGGAAAACCATGCATGCGTCGCTTCAAGTCGACAGTCACATTTAAAATCGATAAGGTGGTCTGTAAAACCCCCGAACCCGATAATATTTCTGTGTAAATATAAAAAAAAAACCGTTTGTTCCCACTAACCTCCCAAAAAGTGCGCTGTGTATTTATTTTGGTGGAAGTTTACCGCATAAATTTTCGGGGTGTGTATTTGATAAATCATCGATGTGATATTATTTTATGGAAAGATTGAAGCATATGGAAATTACCTTTTTATTCTAGGCCTAGGTTTAGTTTACAAACGATTAAGATCAGTAAATTTAATGAAAACCAATCAGTCGTTTTAATAAACTTTATAATTTTCCAATCTATCATTCTCAACTGATAAAAAGTAAGCCATAAAAATAAAAATTACATCACAATTGCACATTCTTTGTTGTTTGTTTTTAGCCTATAGTCAAATGACACATTGTGAAAATCCATGCAATAATTTTCTGTATGCTTAAAGCGATATCTTACCAAACAAGACAAACACACAGCAAGAGGATAGGACTAACGTTTGGATTTTTTTTGGCACTTGGCTGCCTTGGGAAATTTTTCATAGATATTTGTTTTGTAAATAACCTCAGCCAAAGGAACACATGGAGGTGACCGCATTGGAATATCGTCTTGAATGAATGGAGTTTTGGTGAAGAAGAAAGAATTTTTGTTACTTTTTGTTGGGTGAATAATCTGAGATGATAAATTGCAGAACACATGCACAGTGTGCGCCTTTTGTTGTCTAGGGCCTAGCTTTTTGTTTGTCTTGTGTGCCTTTTTAGGCTACCCATACCCCTAAGAGAAAAAAACCCGTGCTTTTATATGGCCAGACACACCACACAAACACAAAGAACAACACTCGAAGATATGCAAGATATGCTTGTACACAAAGTAACACATACTGATAATGAAGACACCACACCACACACTCTACACCAAACAACTTGCCCAATAGGCCAAAAGCAAATTTCATTGCTGATTTTATGCTAGGCGAACCCGCAGGCGTATGAATAGCAGTCTGCAGGAGACTAAATTAACATACGCCCATGTGAATTAATACACGCAAGCCGCAAGCGCAACATGTTTGGACGACCGCCGTAGTGGCGTTTTCAAGCCGTCGCATTTTCGTTGACGTTTGTACGCCCCCGTCACCGTTTTTACTCGCCTGTTTTTTAGAATTCTGTTGCCGCTAATTTACAAAAATTGCAGATATTTAGTTGCTGTAGAAAATTTTCCCCAAAGGCTGTTTTGGCCGATGTAGATATGTGATAGACAATTTAAAAGCTGCATCCGACAGTACCAAAAATTGTCGACCACCCGAGGAATATTCCAGCTGTGGCCCCTCTTCATCGCTCTCACGATCTGCCCCGTCTGTCTGAACTACTGTGCGATCTCCGAAGGATAGCAGCACGCTTTGGACCTTACGGTTTCCAATGAAAGTCATAGTATTGAGTACAGTTAACGGCCGGTTTCTATCGATTGGTTAGCCTATACGGCAGCTACACCGTGGCTATACTGCGGTTAGCTACTGCACAGTACCACCGGGCGAGGTGCGATGCAGTAGCTGCAAGATAGGGGCTTCCAAAGTATAGAGTTATTAGGTATACAGTTGGTGTGTCTATCTACTGGAGTACTACCCCGATGGACTTACCCTGTAGTTGCCACAGGTGGAGAGAAGGTGGATATGTTATAGACAGTCCCGGCGTTAACACATGCATGACGAAAAAGAAAGAAAAAAGAGTCGGGAAAAGGAAGAGTTCTTACATCTTCTCATTTTGATAGTGGACGAAAAATGAGGGCGCTACACACTTGGTCTCTGTTTAGCATTTGGATCGTTTTTTTAAGGAAACATTACGAAATTCAATCGGGCATCAATCAAAAAACCCCATAGTCACACACTTTTAATAACAGATGCAAGTATGTGCCAAAAATATCTAAAAAACAAAATTGGCCTGAGAAATACCGCGCGCGCTGAGAGCCGATGTAACCAGTAGCGACTCCGCAACGGGGGAGACAGCCGCTTGTGTACACTATCCTTCGAGGCGGCAAAATACACGGAATCCTGCCGGCGAGTGTACGTCTAATGAGTTGGTAATCCATGTCTACTCGGTAGTAATTTGCGCTGTAACTACCATGAGAATTGGCCGTTTATATATGCCTATTTGTGCTGTTCACAAAATGCATTATTAAACAACATGTGAGTCAAATATTATATTGCTACTTAAACGTTCCATCACAACTAATATCCCTTTTTTTCCCCGAAAATAAGCAACTTCTCTCCTGATTTTTTTTTCAACCCACTTTTTCAAGGCGTATCCGAAATGTGTTTTTCTTTATATTTCTATGTCAGGACACAGATTTAAATGGTCAGGACTCAGAAATGCTAGTTAATAACCTCTATGACAAGATATTTTGTTTGCCAACAACGTTTCCCCCATTAGGTCTTATAGAGAGTTGTTAAATGCATAAACATGATGATTAAATGATCTTATATAGGTTTCGTTGAAGGAAATATCACTTGTCATTTTACCGAATTTCCGGCAGTAAAGTTAAATGACGATCCTTATTATTTTGCCTCGTGTAAAATCCAGGAATATCCGGAAAATCACATTTTATGTTACACTTCATGGTAGATATAAGACATTTTTTCAGTTTTCAAACAGCAATTATGGCATTTTATGGAAAACGCTAATTTACTAAAAAGAAGGATAATTCAGGTAACTTTACGGCAGGAAATGACCGTAAAATAAAAAGGAATGTTGATTATCTTTTCGTGAAGATTTTACTCAATTACTTGGAACTTCATACTCATTTTAAAAACATTGAAGAAGTGATGCAAATCTTAAATCACCTATTCAACTGATACTAAGGCTTTATTTTACATTTTAGCTGTGCAGTGATTTCTCACTCAAAGCAAAAACCACAGAATTTTTGTGGCCCAGCGCCATTGCAGCATAGTGGCCGACAACTTGGCATAAAAAAGACGACGTAGCGAATGCTCATATATGTTTTTTTAAGTTCCCAATGAGAACTTTTATTAATATCGTATAACTTCGTAAAAGGAACGAATTTGACAACAGTATTTAGAAACTTGCTAAGAAGTATATGTATAGGCCTATATTCGTCCAGCTAATACTGATTTTAGGACACGCCCTTGCTTTCCCTTTCTCACCTTTCCATAAACTTTTTCTTCCCTTTTCTTACCATAGTCTTTTTAATTGATTCTCATCATACATCACAACAACATATCAAAAATTACAAAGAGGGAAAAAACAATGCTTATAAGTTTTAATCAGTGCGCACATTTTGCGTTCCTGTTTTTGTTCGCGTGTCAGCTTAAGCGTTTGCTATGCGTGACACTTGTGGCGTTTTACGCGGGGTTTTACGCACCTCAATATCGCGTTGGTATTTTAGACTACTAAAAATGCCGTTATTTTCGAAAATAACAGAAAAAGTAGTTCGGTGACCCCTACTTTTTCCTTCAGTAATTGACAGATCTTGTTAGTGCGCAACTTTTATTAAAATTTGGACAAAAGTTATCGAACCGATTTTTTTTAATATTCAAAAAATGTCCATGAAAAAATGAATTTTCCATAGACGTGTGTACAAATTTTTGAAAAAATAGGTGTTTTTAATAGAATTTTTCTCAAAAACGAGTTCGGTGACCCCATATTTTTATTTCTGATATTTGACATACATCGATGAAATTTCATTTATAGGAAATCTTAACAAATTCTATCGAACGGATCTATCGTGACCCAATCACCTTAAAATCCGGGATTATCAAATTTGATAAACCCAATTTGTCGATTTGAAATCCCATGCAGGTTTGTGATTTCACGTTTTTCGCCCAAAAAAACATGCAGGCCCGTAGCCAGGAATTTATTGGGGTGGGGATGCGGATTTGCCAGAAGTGGACCTTTCGCGAGGGCGCACAGATTTGTGAATGTATACCGACACGTGTATTGTACCGACGAACATTTTTTTGGCTCGCTGCATGTACTCGCCGGTTGCCCCAAATCTTTTCACCGTCGCCTCCAAAATCTGAAGGGGGGTGGGGGGGGGAGGGGGTGGGTAAGGGCACATAGCGTTGGCCAAGACAAAAGTAGTAGGCAGTAGTACTGACCAGACAAGTGCTATGTTTCATATTCATGCGTGCTGCATATTCTGCAACAACACCTTCAAACACAGCTTTTGGGCAAGGCGCCCCGCCAAACTTCAGCATCATAAAGCGGACCTTGGCCATTTTTGGGTGTGGGGGGCCCACCCCCTTGGTTACGGCGTTGATGGAATGAAATTCGAATGATGGAAAAAATGTTTTTGTCGTCTATTGTGCATTATCTTGCCATATTCTTTATCAAACCTATCCCTTTAACCACCGTCTACCAAAGTAACCACCCGGTGACGCTAAAATGCTAAGAAGCTTCGTAGAAGGTCATAATCGTTTTATCATCCTTTACGGTCATTTAGGGGACAAACAAGTGAAGGTAGCAACTTCACCGGTGGTTAAGGGTCTTATGACGTCAAAGTCGAAGGGTGTGGGGGAGGGTGGTTGCCACCGACGACGAATAGTTTATGGTAACATTTGAAAATTATTTGGTTACCACAGAGTTCTATTTTTCGTATTATGCTCCATATCATAAAATCTCTATTTATGTAAAACTAGTTAAAGTCGGACTCAGAGATTTCGAAATATTATTTTTTTGTTGTAATAATGAAAAAAATAGTCAACTAGAACAAAGATAGTAACCTAAAATCAACAAATCCGAAATTGAGATGAATTGGATGTTCGTTTTGAGTCTGGCAGTAAACATTTATGTGTACACAACCAATTTCTTCATGGGAGTACCTTTTGAATACCTGTTAGTAGCCACGGCAGTACCCACCCGCATGGGTCCACATCGCCGGCCGCAAAAAGTGGGGGTAACCATCCACCTAGGTACACCACGCAGTAGCTTAACCATTAGGTGTCCACAATGTGAGAGTACTGCATGGGGACTCCCATGCAAATGAGTTTGAGCTGTGTGATTATTTTCGTATTTTATCCATTAATATCATTTTGGTCCATAGGTTTAGTTTTACACAAAAGTCATATATATGGGTTTTTGGTGTGCTCAACTCAAAAATATAGATGTAACCTAGAGCTGAAAAATGATCAGAAGTCGTAAACAACAATGGAATGTTGGCGCCCTCTATGGTACAAAGTGCTGCCTACTAGGCAGCTGGTTAGGGGTAAGTACCTGTGAAGGTATTACTCCCGTGCCAGTAGCTGCAGTGTATCCACTACTGGTAGCTTACATGGGTGCCTGTCAGCACCTAGCAGGCAACTGCAGAGTGAGCTTATAGGAGGGTAACTGCTAAGTAACATAGCTTGCTACCATCCAGTGGCTTGTTGTACTTCGCAAGTACTTAGTGTTAGGTTGCTGCATCAAATAATGCCTCAAGGTGGTTACCCCGGAAGTCGAGCTAAGAGTTCACATGGATAGCCTTAAGCTCAGGGTACACGTGAGTAGGAATCTTGAGTGTAGTATACGTCCCCATAGGATACTGTGTATAACCAAAATTCCGGATCCGGAATTGTATAACAAAGTTGTGATTTTCTAATGAAGGAAGGAATTCAGCATTTTAAGATTAGCAATTTCACACGTGATTAGTATATGGACAAGCATTATATGAACATGCAAAAAACACGATTTTTTTGGAATTAGGGCCCGCACACTCCTCAGGAAATCTCATAGACAAATAAGATAGAGACCGAGATTATTCCTGGTGCGAGTATTGAAGTCGGTTCGAGTTAGCAACAAATTGCCAACGCTTGTGAGTACGCCCGACTCAACTGATGGTGGGTACGCATAGGCGCACACTTCGCTTCGACAAATATTGGCTCCTCTCTGCGGTCCGTTTGTGCGGTTTTTCTCCTGCACTGCGACAACGCAAAACTTTAAAATAAACAAAAAACCGGAAAACCCTGGCTGGCTTCGAAATGACTAATTCCGGTTCGAATTACCAGGTTTTCCCGGAATGGAAAATATTTGTAAACATTCCCGATCCGCATTTTTATTTTAACACGTTTTAAAAACAAAATTCGACTAGATCTTGTCAACTATTACCTGTAAACATTTTCCCGAATATGGTTATGATAAATCAGCAAACAAACACAAATTCAAATTATATTTCAGCAATTTAGGCCTAAAATCGTTTACATTTCCCAATATTACAACATAACGTCTTGACAACATTGGCACGTACCATGCACCCATTTCATTGGGTTTGTTCGCATTTGGAAGTCATTCTTCAAAGGATTGTCTTCTTTCAGTTCAAACCAGAATTAAAAGCCACAAGCACTTTTTCCAAAATTATGCTAATTTTGTCTCTAAAATTTCTTAGTGTTAGGTATATCAAAACAACTTTATATATTCTTTGTGAAAAACAACACTTTAAGCATTCTAAAGCGGTCTTAAAGATGCCATTTCACGTTTCTGGACCTTTTGAAAAAAAGTCGAATCCCAATTGTATTAGTAAACAAAGCATAAAAATCCTAATTTCTTGACAATAGGGCGTGTTACGCCTATAGCCACTGCAAGAGGTCTTATCCCGAACAATTTCCAAATACAAACAGTGGTAAAAATAGATTTTGATGAAAAACAAGGGGGCGCGATTTGATTACATGTTGAAGAAAAGACATGGATGGCTTTCAATTTTAAAATTACTGAGAGATCGTTCTGAAAGGGGATACAAAGAGAAACTACGAACTCAATTTGTAACAAGGTTTGAAGATGAGTCATTCTTTTAAACACAAAACTGTAAACATTGAACATGATTTGTATAACAGTCATGACCATGTTTTTCTTAAACCAAGGATGAAGAGGGTTCGGTCTTTAAGAGATATCCTTCTAAAAGCCTATTGTTTTAATTTATAGCAAAAACAAACCCAAATCTTCCTTATCAAATATAGGTTTCCTAGCATAGTCAAAATTTAGAATAAACCTATAGGCCAATTTGGAGTCGATTTAGAAAACAAATATCAATTATGACTCTGATAAGAGTAACCTCCCAAAACCAAGTAGACTTTCTTGTAACTTTTCTCGAACTGTCGAACCTTTTTATCAAAAATATTCAGCAAAAAAGGTGGACTGTTCCCCATTTTGTGGAATGGGGTGGGGGGAGGTGCGACCGTTACCCGACCCCCAGTGAACGGATTGTGAGCATGTTTAAATGCTCAGGCATGTTTATAGTGATATAAACACACGTCAAGAGGCATCGTATGAAAAACTGTGTGGCCCGAACTAGGCAAGCTATTGTAAGTAATACCTCCGCGTAATTTTGTATACGGCGCGAATATTGCGCACGTACACTGCGCGCGGAGGTGGTGCGAAATTAGTGAGTATAGCAACTCTCTCCAAATCTCCCAATGTTGTGATGGTGACCTAACTTAAAGACAATCCATGCAGCGGGTGCGTGGATAGCGGTCTCTTCTTATTTGGCGATGGGAATCCCTCCATCGAATAAGAGCGAGGTAGATCGGAAACTCGCGCAAATTTCCGATGCCAAACTCACCTGTTGGTCCGTGACGCAAAATGTGAACGCGATGCTATTCTGCCCTTGTTAAACCGCCTCATGAATATTCAGATGTGTACCAAAAATACACACTGAATAATGCATGAGATGAGCGCGTCAAGCAAAACTGACAGCTGCGCTCATTCCGTTTTCAGCCACGCAGGTTGTACGCTCTCAGTCAGTATAGTTCCGTCGTGAGAGGCGATAAGGGGCCTCGCTGGAATTAATTCCTCGGTCGAAAATTTTGGTACTCGGGTGCAGCTTTTAATTGTCTACCACATATCTAAAATCGGCCACAATCGGCTTTGGGGAAAATTTTCTACGAGCAACTAAGATTGCACTTTTTGTAATTAGCGGCCAACAGTATTCTACAAAACATTCCAGTTAACGGTGACGCGTCCAACGCAATGGTAAATGCTACGGCTTGAAAAAGCTAATACGCGCGCATCAATATTTTCGTTTGCTGCGTTTAATGGACATTGGCGTAATTAATTTCCATCTGACTATATTCATACGCTGCGCTTTCGTAATAAGTGCATTGCACAATCCATAAAATTGACTTTATATAGGCAAGTTAGGTGGTGTGTAGGAGTCTATCTTGTGCATGCTTTTTCTTGTGCGTCTGCCATCTAGAAGCCAGGTTAGGGATAGGGGAGCCTATAGATTATGGCATTTTATCGGTTAAAATGACATTTAAAAGGTCAACACAGACACAAAGAAAAGAGTTGGCCCTACGCAAGCAAAAGTCGCACGATGTGCGTGTAAGTTATGAACTTATCGAAATTATTCACCCACAAATATTCATCACCAAAGGTCTTTTTCATCCAAGACGATCTTCCACGGATTTTATGTTTATATTTTTATCAGTTTCAGAGAGAATACCCCGGAAAATTATATTTTATTAAACTACAGATTTGTTTTCATTAAATTTG
The DNA here is from genome assembly GCA_023653785.1 of Ophioderma brevispina. Classification (NCBI taxonomy): domain Eukaryota; kingdom Metazoa; phylum Echinodermata; class Ophiuroidea; order Amphilepidida; family Ophiodermatidae; genus Ophioderma; species Ophioderma brevispina. Next base: position 23,158 of record JAMKCH010085576.1, read on the forward strand.
CTGAACTCTGAGATCATTTGTGAACCAAAATATAGCCTCTAAGATAAAAAAGGTTTCCATACGTTCACAATTTTGGGCATAAATGATACACATTTTTTTATTTCTCAAATAAAACGAAAAGCGGTAAAAGCAAAAGAGACATAAACGCGTAATTTTCGGAAGTTAGTTGGAACAAACACTTTTTTATATAATACAGAATACATAAATATTCTTGGATCTGGAGTTATAAAGTCCCACATTCTATGTTTAACTGTCGACTTGGGCGACGCATGCATGATGCAAGCAATACCCATTTCCATCAGCAAGGGCTATAATATGAAAGACTTCTTGGGGTGATAATCCATTCCTGCGAATCGTGGCAGGACCGTCAGGCACATGCAGATTTATTTTTGAGGGAGGGGTCGCAACTTCGAAAATTTGGACCTAGATTCAATGAACCTAACCCCCCCCCCCCCCCACCCCAACACCCCTACACACACACACACAAGTGGTCCTTTTTTGGAAATTTGATCTCTAGGCCTAGTTGTAAAAGTGGACCTTTTTTTTGGGACTTTTTGGACATCCTCATCATGAACTTTATTCTTCCGGGACTTTCTTGTCATTTTTCCTCTAAAAATTCTTTCTCTTTTTCTAATGAAAACAGAACAAAAGTTGGACCTTAAAAAGGCCCCCTTTTGTGGAAGGGGGACCGCAACCCCCCCCTCCCCTGCCCAATGTGTAACAATCAGCCCGACTTATTCAAGATACAAGGCAACATGTTTACAAAGTACATGACTGTCAATGCCGGGTTTACTTAGTGGTGGGTGGGGGTGGGGTGAGGAGGGAAGTTTTGACCAGTCGACATAACTATTTGAATAAACCAAAAGTTTTCGTTAGAAGGCTGACCCCCGTGCCTATAAAAAATAAGAAATTATCGAAATTTTCCCATTAAAAAAGCCTTTCTGTCAATATTTGATGAAAGTGTGGTGGGAATCACAGGCAGGATGTTTCCCTTTATAAGCATGGTAAAGATGTTGTGCGTATCTTGGCAATTGTAATTCTCTATGAATACGAAAAAAAATCACAAATGTTTTTGCAATCCTATAAACCGTAAAGGTGTGGCTTATAAACAAATCATACTTTTATAATTGTAGGAGTGCCTTCTGTCGAGTTTTGTTTTCAATTAGCACATCGTTATAAACAAAGGGACAAACTGTATCACAACAAAACAACATCTCCTATTCAAAATGAAAGTTGTAACTTTTCCCGTCCCATTTGGTGACAACACCATTTTTAAAAAAAAAATCCAACTAACCCGGGAGGGACTGCATAAACTCTACTAGGCCTTTTGATAATTGTCATCTTCTGACCGACCGATTTTTATAGGTTTTACTAACGTAATCAACATGTTTTACCCCTTCCCCTAACGAAACCCTTTAAAAAAGTTTTCTTGTTACGTCCTAATAGCTTCATTAGACTTCATCAATGTTTTCCCTTACTTACAGGGTTATTGAAAAATCAGATTCACGACAATGTTTGAGGTAGGCCTACCATATATAAATTTCCATTATTAACTTGCTCTATAACCAGCTAATAACATGTTCTTTAGCGCTTAAGCATCTCTTTATCTTATTTTTCTCCCTTTTGCCTCACTACTTTTTCTTTCTTCACTTGGAATTATTTTCCCCAATTCGGTCCATTATTTGCCTGAGCGGTTCGTTGACAAAGGGGTTTTAGATGGGTAAATCCCCACACTTCCTGTCTAGCAGCCGCTTATATATCGAAGTCGACATGCCCGTATTGGTAGGGCAAATAGATACAAATTTTGAAATTTCATGTTAATTATTAGTTAATATTTATCGGATATTTCTTATATGAAAGACACAACGCATGTCCATAAACGTAACAATATACTGGTGCATGGTGTTAGTCTTTTTACATAAAATGTGTCATTTTCTTTTCAAATGTTTACGTAAAACGTTATAAGCTTGACGTCATTTTGATCATTTAGACACCCACGCACCAAAAACACACACGCACATACACATTTCCTTCTTTGACGTTTCATTGTGCCGAATGATAATTTCTATAATGCCTCTTTACCTTGTGATCACAAGTCACAGCGTATGAATATGAGTCATATGAAATTAAACCTGCGCAATGCCCGCCAAACGCAGCAAACGCGTCAACGTTTGACGCCCGCGTATTAGCGTTTTCAAAAGCCGTCGCATTTCCGATGCGCTATAAATCGCGTCCGGCCGTCTAACCCCTTGTTTTTAGAATCCTATTGTCCGCTACGTAACAAAAAAGCACAATCTTTAGTTGCTCGTAAAAAAAATTTCCCACACAGCCGATTTTGGGGCCGATTTTTGATAGTGATCGATGATTAAAAATGCATCCAACAGTACCAAAATTGTCGACCGAGGAATTAATTCGAACTGACTTCCCTCACGCTGAACTAGTAAGCAAGCATGGATGCAGGTGCCATAAAATAAGCCTATATGGCGAAAATCGGGCTGTTTGCTTTTAGGACCTGGTTTTGAACTATAGAGAATATAATATTATACGTTATTTTATTGTTTGGCTGATGGTACAAATTGTGTTTTGATATGTTGGTAGAACTCAGTACTATTCTGATAGGGCCTACTACTACTGCTCGTCCATCCATTTGTGGTCACTCTCTCTACGCAAGATAATCATAGATAGCGATCTCTCGTCAAAAAGTTGGATTCAATACTTCTTATAGAAAGGATTGTAACAGGCCGTCCCAACGGGGGTCGTTAAAAAAGATAAATATAAGAAAATGAGAAACATAAAGGAAAAGCTGGAAAAGGAGAGAAAGGAAGAGGAAAACAAAGAAAAAGGAAGAAAATTCGAAGTAAAATATACAAATAAACAAATTTTAAGGTATACTTATAGCGTATACGTATATCCCCCTTTCAGTTCAACCCGATTGACGTTTTGGTGCTGATGTAGAAAATGTTGACAGACTTTGTTTTTTTCGATCTTTTTGGACTTTGAATCTTTCCCTCTAATTATAATTTTTAAAAATAGCAAGAATGGGATTCGAACGCCAACCCAAATATCGCGATTGATAAAGTCCTGTTAAGCAAACTACTTTCGGTTTTTCAGGTCATACCTAACGTATATGAAATATGAAAATAGCCAAATTTGCCCCTTTTGAACATACGAATCTGGCACTCGATTTAGACGACTCTCGTACAGTCGTTTTTCACGTTTTGTCCGGCAATTAAACATTTGAAAATTCAATTTTCTACTAATCAGGTTGATAGAAAATCAGAACAGCGATACTGCATGGGTTTCCGTGATTTCGCCGAGAGAGATACTTTCCCTTCCACAACCCAAACACCACATGGCAAGAAAGAAAAATGACCAAGTGACTTATTATGATATTAAACAAATAATGACTGCATGCATGCCTATATTTGTGCGATAGTAAAAAAAATAATCATTCGGTTAATTTTTATTCACTGTTCCATTTCCTCGTGAAATTGAAAAGTCAAAATTTGAACCGAATGGTATATTTTTACTATCACATGCATTCAATATTGTAAATTGTAGGCCTATATATCCGGGTATATTCCAGAAAGTAAATTTCGCGCCCCATTCAAAAAAGTTACTATTTTACCCACTTCGACTTTGAATTGTGTAAGCTTTTTACAATCAGTTGTTTTAAAGTTGATTTCTAGACGGCAACTAATACCAACTTTTCAACATCGCACGTACACTTCATTTTTTGCTTCATTACAAAACAAAATACCACTGTCATTAAAGGTCATGGACACGGAGAGTAGACATTTCTAATTTCTTACATTTTGCGTACTCAACAGTATTCCTGATCATATCGCAAACAACAGATTTTTAAAAGTGAACATGGGAAAGTGTTAATTTAAGGTAACAATACCACATACTGACAGGGCCTTCTCCTGTTTTCGCGAACGCGTATCAGATGGTGGAGTTGGATTTGACCCACAGATTTCTATTTATAAGCCTAGATAGCAAAACGCCGCTAAAAAGCCGTAGCCCATTTTCCCGCAGCGCGGTACTTATTTCCATAGCGTGGTGTACCATTTATTCCATATATTACATGATTTACATAGCGTGGTGTACAAATTATTAATATATTCACGAATTTGCATAGAACGATCTACCGTTTCCAGGCCAACAGGTAACGGCGATGCGCTACGCGTGTGGGTTCGAATGGCTCCGTAATGAAATATTTAAACTTTCAAAACACGGTTACGGTGGCCGCCTATTCTGCAACACGGGGGCGGACGCATCTTGTATGAATATGATGATTTGACCCCGTTTAATAACGTCAGAGTAACAAGTTGTAAACATAGACACACACGTGGGCTACCCGCACCGCACACTCGTAGATATTTCCTCCTTGTCGGTTTCCTTTGTCTGGTAACTTGAATAACGCTGTGTTCTGATTCTCCTCTCTCTGTCGGTACGGTCGCCCGCTGGTGCACCCGTCGACAATACAGAGCCGCCATTATTATCGTAAAATTTGGGGAAGCCACCAACAAGAAAAATTATGCCATATGATACAACACTTACGACGCATCTCACGAGAATCAGAACTGTGTACGTATGCAGAAAACTGGCCCCGCGCAACACGTCCGTTCCACGATGACGATCATGACGCGTATCGCGTATCGCGTATTGGGTTACTCGGACTTCAATTCTTGGTCACGCTTGCCAGCGCGATAATCACTTTCCTTTTGGAATTTCCTTTGAAATCTTGTCCAAACGCCATGATATGTGCCGCATTTTTTATCAAATCTAGTTTCTCAAATACTGCTTCAGGCAGATTTTCATTGATACCAATACATACTATCATGAATGAAACCATTTTGTGGTGGTATTATAAGTATGTTTAAAAGCATGTCCATGGACCTTTATAGGCCTACGATTTTAATGCGTTATAATATCGTTGCTCATAATGCCTGTTTACATGTTACGCTCTCTTGAACGTTTTTTTCAGCGTACTTAAGTGCGCAGCGCGCCTTTGTTTTGATTAATTCAGTACGCACGGCGAGTTCGAACAAAAACAAATTACTGGCTTCGCTGCGTGCATCAAATGCGCGGAGAGTCTCCTTTCTAGCGCCTTTGGCGCTAATATGATTTCTGTGGGAATCTCTGAGTCGGGCCCTTTAATTGTGCCACATGTAAAGCTGAAACTCGCGCGAAAATCCTATCTATTCTTACTCTTAGCGCATTACAGTCGGTTTTCGCCCGAGTTTGTGCGAAAATACTAATGCCGACTCGCGGTCGCGGACCCTTTGAAGTTTTGACGTCATTGTGCGCCATACGAGTAATGTTGGTACTTATTTTGGTAATCAATCAAGTGAAATAGTAACCCCCGGTAAACCGTGTAACAAAACGGCTTGGTAAGAACGAGGGTTACAGCTATATAACATATCACTTCATCAATGTTTTTTTAAAGTTTCTTTTATCAACGATCAAAATGTCTTCCCATACAACACTACTTTCCAATAGCACTTTCTTACCTTAATTGTTATGTAAATTAATTTTTTCATAACTCTAATCTTTAAAATCGAAGAAAGTAAACAGTAGCGTAAGACTTTAGTATTTTCAGTTGAAATATCTGGAAGCCGATTATCCCACCCAACGCCGCAACCGGTGATACGCCATAGAGAATTAATAATCAGAACGAATTCGCACAGCGGACTTTTCACAATTATTGCTTTTAATCGTGTAACCCAATGCAATTGCATAATCCGCGTTGAACTATGGCATCTTTCATGCTTTTTAATTCGTCTTCTTCTGAAAAAAGATGGCGAAAGATCAACATTTCATGCCTCATCACCTTGTTCAGATTGAAAATGACTCGTGTTATACGGCCTACGCTGACTGTTTCCTTTCTTCGATTAAGTTTTAGAGTTTATGAAAATTAAAATTTAGTTATTGGTATTTCAGTCTTGCCTGTATTCCATTGATGAAGACAGACGCCCTTCTCTTTCACAAGCACTATAGGTTTCTTGTCTTCCGCTTTACTGATTGTCAAGTCGTAACTACCGAAGTCCTTTGTATAGGCAGGGAAAGTGACGAGGGGTGAGTATCACGAAGAGTCACGCCGCAGGCGGAACTGTTTTGAGATTTGTCGCCCAGTACTATTGTAGGAGCTCTTTGTCATAATTGTTTGAGATGTATGGTGGTTGAGTGAAAGTTTTAGGCTTTGACTTTGATTTGGCCTTGGAAGCCTTGGCTTGGTTGTTGGCGATGGTTGAGACCTGTACGCCTCGGCGTGTGAATTGCATGTATAGGCTGGTCGTGTGCAGTTATCAATGTTTCAAAAAGACTTCCAAAACAGAATCGAATCTGCTCAAATTAGAGCTTCTCAATTAAGCTTCCTGGAAATTTCGAATTGAGCGTGTCGCCGAGCTGTATTTGATGCGTATGCAACGCACTTGTTCACGTCGAGTCAACGCGTCGTGTGCATTGATCGCGTACATCTTTTTTCGCTTGCGTGCCAAGGGGACACAGTACAAATGGTCATAACGCGTGCTTTATCCTTGTGCTCTCTCTTGTATCCGTTATATCTTTGCCTCCTGCCTTACCAAGAGAAATGACATTGCAGGGAGAGAATTTTGGAATAATTCATAGGTCTTTTAAAATATCTTCTTTTGAAACTAGATTGAACAATGTCAGTTTTTTGAATTTTTTTGTCATTCGTATTGTGGTGCACATTTTGTTTGCAGTTTTTTGAAACACTGCTTTGCTGCGCTCTGTTGTATCCGTAATATCATTCGTTGCCCCTGCCTTACCCAGAACTTTTCATTTTTATGTGCAATAATGAAATAAGCAATTTCAATTTATTTTGGGAAATTAAGCATTTTCTTCTATGATAGAAAATCACAATCTCATTGTTTTAAAAGCGCAAAATTGCATCCGGTTATGTAAGAACAACACATATTTGGTTACGCAAATGCCAAGGGTTTCCTACAAACAATTTCAATAAAGGTTTGCTTATCGAATTTGAAGAGATGCAGATTTTTTTAAAAATCTTAATTATCCGCCAACATTACCAATGCGTCCAAAAGAAATGAGTGAATCACCCGGTCTACACCGTTTTAATGGGTTAAAACTCTACATTCCATATAACCTGATAACTACATACTTATATTTTTTTTAAAATTACAATGCTTACAATGCATTTGATATGTTTTCCATTTATATGTTTTGTTTGCAATTCGTTTGCTTTAACCTTTTTTTCAATCAATTAAACCATCAATTGCTATCATTATCGCATACAAGGTAACGTCATGATGCTGGTGATAAATGACGCCAAATTTGAAGAACTGGTTCAACAATTTTATGCCTGGTTTCGTAGTTCAGTTTCATATTACTCTGTGCACATACCAGCTCAGAGATGATCCCCCGGGACTCAAAATATTAGCAATAGAGGATGGGTTATAGTGCCTTATCTTCCTCGAGTCAGTGACCTCCATGTGTAATGCAAAAGCATGGAACCTAAATATAGATATTCTAGCTCCTATATGCAAAAGTCATTAAAAACATTAATCGCGTACGCACGCTCGAAGTATAAAGCGGTGCGAAAATATACAAGCAAAACAACGCCTAAACGCGTTTGCCTTCACCTCGCGAAGGTAAATGGAGTTGTTGTAGTATATTCTCATTTTGTCATTAAATCTTTTTATTTCGGTAAGTTTGAGAAAGATTCCTACAGAGAGAAGTCCTTATATAATTATATCATGCAAGAGAAAAATGGAAGTCTCCTAATGCTAAATTTGTTGGCAGGTGGGACTTTGTTTATATCTCAGACCCATTTCTAGAAATTTCGCTAAGTCTATAAATAGCTTAGAATTTTCCAAGTGCTAAGATTACATCCAGGTAAAGATTATCTCATAAGATGATTTTAGTGGAGATCCAACTGGACATGTTAAGCTATGTCTATGCATGATGCTACTGAAATAGCTGAAAACAACAATAGCGGATAGATACAGAGAAGGGTTAGTTCTTGATCTCAATCTAGAGTTGTAGATTTGTGCAATGCCAGGATTAAATATAGGTTTTGATTCCACATGACTATTATTCTGCTGTCATCTTTGAGCCAAGAGCCTTCAGTTTTGGGGATTTAAGAGAATCCCTTTTTTGCGGTCCTAAAAGCGGACATTTGCGGTAGACGGACTTTGTGGAGATATTTGATATCCCGGACTGTCAACCTGCTGTAAATGTTTTTGTGTCTCGATGAACCTATAGATCCCCGTCGACTGACTGCTAGACAATATTACCTTCATGACTGCTCCGAAAAAGGAATATACACTGTTAAAATTAAACCTGTGTAAAAAAAAACAGGGATTTGGACTGGCAGCTGGGACTCACAACGTGCACAACGTAAAATAACTGGAGGCCGTAACATACGAAACCCTTGCGGTGAAACGAAAATACGCCCCCCCGTAAAATCTCAGCTTCAACGTTATTGTTGGTTTTTAACTTGTTTTGAACAATAGTAGAATTAAAACGTTATTACAATCTTCTGACCAAATTTTCACGTTGTAGCTATGGCATCATACAACCGTTGCATCTATGGTTACCACGTGTTTACTAAAAAAAAATATATTCAGGCAAACATTTTTGAGAAAAATAAAAAATAACAAATGGAAAACGTGAGAAACAATTTAAACCATTTTATACGGTAAGGTACACAATTCTAATGTCACCAATTACTTATCATCATATGAATAAACTTAATACGTACCTTACATAGATTCGAACCAGGGGGTTCTTAAGATTACAAGTCCTGTACTTTATCCACGACACTACATGACTTTACTAATAGCCATGCTAAATTAAATATAATATATATATAATATATATATATATATATGTATGTACTCATTTTTTCAAATTAAACTTAAATATAATCAAAAGGAGGAAATGAGTTCTACAATATTTTTTAAAACTATTTTTTAAAAGGGAGTGTTTTCCGTAGCCGTATACGCTACTAACCCCAGGGTCCGTAACCGGACACGGCTATAATAACCAAAACCGCCCCTGTGGTTAGGTAGCCGTAACGGCTACGGAGCGTGTCCACAGTGTGAATCGGTTAAATAGCCGGACACAGTCTGCTTGACGAAACGTACGACCAAGTAATCGCCCCATGAATTAAAGTAAAATTGTTGCTATTTACGCAGTGCAGGTGGTATCTTATAAAATGTGAAATTATAAATTACTTATAGGTATTAGATCACCTAGTTTGCGGACTTTGCGATTCCTAGCCTATAGATCCTTTGGGTCAAAATATTAACGCAATGGATGCCGCTATTTCAGAAAATATGTGGCTGATGACAACATCCCCCCATAGGTTGGGTTACTAAATATGACTGTTTGACGAGGGTAATTTTTTTTAATGGATGCCAAGGCCTACTTTGAAAATATGTGTTCCCGGCTATGTCTATTTAAATATCAAACACTAGCTGGAAACTTGAGTTGCGACTTATTTGTTGTAGCCCATTTAAAACAGTTTCCTTCAAACGAGAACATAATAATTCCTGAGCTCTTTTAGAGCAAACGATTTATTTCTTTATTAAAGAAATGCAAATATAATAAGTGGTTTTGCAAAGCTGTTTTCTCGAAAGTTACAAAGCGCATAAAACACGCCACTGCATTCTTGGTCTCTATCTCTCTTTAATTTTACAGCCAAATATTTATTTTGAAGGTCTACGGAGCAAACGAAATAATAAATAGTACAAAGAATATTTCATTGTCTTCTTTCGAATGACCCTGTTTTTTTCAGCATGAAAAAAGAATACCGACCTAATTTCAAAAGGCTAGAATATTTTCTGTTTCAGGATTTCTAAACAATGAAATACCACCAAAACGACGTTCAAACACAGATGAAGTTTAATAATCTTGGCCAAAAAATAGTTTGTTCAGTTTCCCTCACGCATAGCTTTTAAAATGGATTTAGCTCATAGCTCCAAGCGGCGGCGGGGCGATGTGACATTTTTTTTACATTTAAGATTTTTTGGACGGATATCGGTGACACAAGTGTGTCTCAAGGAAACCATGTAAATTAAAAAAGGAAAACAAATTAACCAAATAGTGTTTTTTTGACATTGTGTGAAGGTTGTGTTATGCTTTGAAAACGGAAGAGGATTACATTGGACTTGGCAGTATTTTGTAATTTCTGAAAACACCACGGAGCAAATTAAAGAAAAAATCGCATGAGGTCAAGCTTTTTTTAAAAAAAAAAAACTAGCAACATAGCAGTTTAAGTCAAAGAAGGCCGAGAGCAAAGTTCTTTTTTGGCCTTATATTGCAAATATTTTCCAAAACAGTTCTTGCGAACAGACAAAGACGGACCATTATGAGAAGACCTACGCGTTATAAAGACCCAAATTATTGTTGAGGTACAAAGTACATTTTCCAATTGAGGAAAAGGTTTTGCTAGTTATAATTAATGCAATGTGTGACTATAGTTAATTTCTTTCTTCTACGTAGGCCTAAAATGTTTTAAACTCTTGCCCGATCATTTTTAAACACCGTTAATGAGACTCCCATGTGCAAGCACATAGTAACAACAAAAACCCCATAAGCAAACATTATTAGCATAAAAAGGGTAATTTGTTAATGGCCTCTAATTTATTTTGGCTAATATTTTTTGGATACCATTTTGAAGGAGCGAAATATTGGTCTGGCCCGAAACCTTGCCGTGGCAATCCATACATGTCGCTTGTGTTAAATATATTCTAACTATATTCGTAGTGTTTATTTTTTGTTTTTTTCTCGAAGCCCTCACCGAGGTGATGTTTACACTATAAGGAGTAATCCCGAAACCTTTACCGAGAATGTTCCCCAATTGGACTGCTTCAAGTGAGATTTTATAATTCTCATTAATATTATTTTTTCAGGTAAATTGCTACAAAACTTTAGTTAAGCTTGCACGCGCAAGCTACCCCATCGATTCACTCTATCATACAGCTGTTTTGATATGAAATTAGTAACGCCGCCATTCATTTGTGCCAGTGGTTTGAGCGATACCGTGTACTTCAATGTTATCTACAAAATAGAGTACAGTCAAATTCTTTGAAACAAGAATTGAATCTGTGTCGTTGTTTTTGTATAATGACCAATGCTTGTTTTTCATTAAAGAGGACAAACTTGCTTATTGAAGTCGATTTGCAAGACCAAATACCCATTCCCCGGCTGGCTATGTTGCACTATTTTGTATTAGTACGATTTCCTTAAGGATGGTGCGTACGGCTACGAAACACTCCCGGGCTAATTTACCGTATATGGCTACCGAACCCCGGGGTTAGGTATCCGTATACGGCTATATACCGAAACAGCTTCCGTTTTTAAAATGATAGGGAAATAAGATTTTGCATTTTTTTAATGACGTTACTTACGACTTTTTTTATAGGTAAAACGATTTTTATATTTCATATTCTTGCATTAAAAACATAAGTTACAAAAGAACGTAATATTACGGAATATAATAACGGTCATCGTATAAATAGTACCTTTTCAATCTGTGCAGTGCTTATTTTTCTAGCCACTGTTTATTTACATTTTTCTGCTTCCATCCAAATTGTACATTTTATGTTAGGTAGCCTATAGTATAAAGCGTTAAGATTATGGCATAATGGGGTTTACCGTAACTAAAGGTAAGTCTAGTACAATTATAAACATTTTTATTCAGTGTATTTTAGTGAAAAGAATTCATGGATTTATTGTGCACTTTTGTGCTGTCTTTTTGGATTCGTCGCTGTGAAGACTTATCATCGTTGAACTGCAAACGCTACTTTGGACATTAACGCCACGTCAGAGTGGGACATCATATTAGAATAAGTATATCATAAGTCATATAACATAATACTGAGTCTAGTTTGCATGCCTGTAACATACAGTATAAACATACCCTGCAATAATAAGACCAGAAGTAACCGCAGTAAACAATGCATTTTAAGTGCGATGCTACAGTCATGTACTTGCCTTCGGAAGATTGTCATTTCTCGAATCTCTCAGGTAATCCCCAAGTTGTTACCACCACCAGAATCCCCATTAAGTTTCATGTTTTTTTTCTGGCTTAAAATTTGAGGATTAATAGACTATTAATAATGGTTCACTGAAATTTACAAAAAAAACACGTGTCACCAATTTGGGTTGCTGCAGAGACAAATTCACCAGGAACTGGTAATTGCTCATATAAAATATTCATCTTGGCAATGTCATACATCAACTGGAATCGACCCAAAGTGCGACCCGAACTTAGCCGATCCACTGATGTCAAAATAGCGACGCTCATATTATATTATTATTATGAATTAAGTTACGTATTACGTTGCCCACTGTACAAGGCGTCATGATTCGGCCGCAATTTGTTGTCAAGGAATCGTGGGTAATTTTGGCTCCCACTTTAAACCTTTATTTGGCAAAAACTGAGTGGCAGATTCACTTCGTTTGAACTGTGTTATGTTTCTGTTCATGACATCCTTTTTTTGATAATTTTGAGGGAGTAAATATTTTTGTTGAATACCTACCTAAATCAAGCAAAGCAATTTTGAGTATGTGATGATGAGATAAAATCTTATACGAGCCAATAATGAAACGGCGCAGTGATACGTATTGTCAGCCAAAATGCACGAGGTATTAATTATTGGGACGAGAATTTCTAGCAGCTGTCGGCAAGATATACAGAGAAACCGCCCATTGCCCAAACCATGTGTGAAATGGTTTTCAGGCGAAGGGAGTTTTGGGTAGGATAATATAGTGCAATAAGAGCTAATAAGTTGGCATCAAGCAATACACATTTGCAGAAAGTCGCTAATAATGGCGTGAACCAAATCACCCCATTGATATTATAAACGGACGTAGCTCTGAGATGTAGGTAATTCTTACGAAAATGACGACAAAAGCCCCCTTTTGCCGTCTTTCATTCAGACGTGTTTTACACGATGCTTTAGGTCTCATCAAATCAAACTTGGGCATAATGGTTTTCTTTACTTTCGTATACTTTTCTGTACGGTGATAATGTATTGACCTAATGGTTTATCTATAAATATCTTGGATAAACAGAAAGAATTTGAAAAAAGGATGAAAGAAATGATAAAGTTAAAAGCGCGCCTATCGCTAAGTTACGGGAGTGTGATAATATTGAGCACTCCCTTACAACGTTTGAACGTGTTGCTCAAACTTATGGTTGGAGTAGGGAGAATTGGGTAATGAAGCTGTCCCCTCATTTAACTGGCAAAGCACAAGCAGCATATGCTGCAATGGCAACACCTGATTATCAAAATTATGACAAGGTAAAAGAAGCAATCTCGAAAAGGTATCATATCACAGAGGAAAGTACAGAAAAAAGATTTATATCAATCAGAAAAATTCAAATTGAGAGTGAAAGAAATGTATGTGATGTTGAAAGACATGTTCACTAAGTAGACCAAACCAGATGAAAAGAGTAGTGGTCATCATCATCATCATCTGTCGTCCGTAGACGGAACGTCGGAAGCAGCTGCGACAAAATGGTACCAGGTTGCCTTATCCTTCATGAGTTGCTGAATTTCACTTGCCTGCAGTTCAATACCTTTAGCAATAACTAACCTGCCACGGCTAGGTTTTCCTCCAGGAGGTGTCCAGAAAACCAAATGGTAGATAGGTTGGTCAGTTGTCCGCAGGCAGTGACCGACAAACTGGTGACGTCTCTTTTTAATGGTTTTTGATAGGAGTGGTATATCTCCATATACCTCATTGTTGGAAATATGATCTCTCCAGCTGATGTTAAATACTCTTCTAAGAAGTTGGGTGTAACAGCCATTGATCCTGTCCTCAAGCTTTCGGGTAATGAACCAAGTCTCAGCTCCATAGATAAGTATACTCTCTACACATGCCCTGAAGAACTTAAGTTTGGTAATTCTATCCAGTTCTGACTTCCAGATCCTGTCAAGTTTGTTACATGCAGACCATGCTTGGGCTTCCGGCATTTGAAATCATGGTAAGAGTCGGGTATAGAAGAACCAAGGCATAGGAATTCCGAGATGTGTTCAAGTTCGGTGCCATCAAGGGTATGGATGTTAGATGTCTTAGAAGCGTCTTGGTTTTTATCGCGTTGACGGTGCAGACTCGGCACAATTGGAGGCATCTTCAATACTATGCAGTAAGGATTCTGTACTGATGATATTTGATGAGAAAAGTGCTATATCATCTGCAAGTCCAGGTCTGTGACGGCGATCTCTGGGTAACGTCTATTTTTCCTCTCTTCTAGAACCTCCAGTGTGTAGTGGATGTCCTTAAAAGCATGTCCATGACAAATCCATGGCACAAATAAGAGGACATTGCCAAGGTATCTCCCTGGAGTACTCCTGCTTGTATCTGGAAATATCTGTTTCACCATCAGATGTAATTACTAGAGCTAAAATCTTCGTATAATGTCCTGATAGATTCAATTATGGTTCCAAAGGTAACATATATCTGCAGATTTCAAACATTTGTTCTCTATGGATGGAATCGAAGGCTTTTCAGGAATCGGTGAATAACATTACAACAGTTGACGACACCTCCATAGAAACGGGAATGTTGAAAATGCACGCTCTTCAGCACACAAAATTGTATAGGGAAATGACGTAACCGACTTTGTGGGCAGTCAATTACTCCCAAAGAAGCTGGTTTGTGATATAGTACTTTATAGAATGTAAATTACATTTGTTATTTGTAAATTAGGCATAGGTACCTGCAGCTTCAAAATCTTTACTTTTGAACGTAATTTCCTACATGGGGCCTGGGCAGGTGGGCTATTTACTAGGCACTGTATCTTCATTCACTCAAGTATCTGTCAGGTAGTTGCATTCGACCCTTCTGAACATTCGAGCCAAATTTCCAAAACAATCTGAACACTTTCACCATAGGTACAATATTCATAAATATGTTATTAACCCAGCCGGTCCAGTGTAATCACCTCGTGGCTTATGGTCATACCCCCCCAACCAACACACATTGCAGGGTTGCCAAAAAATATCAGCCCAATCGAGGGCAGACGCAGCGAAAAAAAAGTTGCCGGAAAAAATAAAAAGCTCTCAAAATTGAAGTTAGGGCGCATTAACGCATACTTTCACTTGAACAAAATTCAAGATCAAATTAATTTCTCAAAAAGTGGGGTTTCGACCTTTCGCCGAGGAGAGATAAGGAAGGCATTCTAAACCACTTAGACTAGCGAGGGATTGTTGGCGATGTTTGGATTTTAAATCAATATAAACCCTTCACTGAATAAAGGCGACTCATAAGCAACAAATAACATACATAATAACAATAGAACGATCAACAGCTGCAAGATGATAACTTTGATACCCATGAAAGATAAAGTAAAAAAAAGGGAAAAAAAAAGTTAACAGAAGAAAGAAATTTCGCTTCCAGTAGGTGCTCACTCGCTTTCTTCTTTTTATTGTATCGCAACTTATTGACAGCAGCCATTTGTCAGCCCGCTACAAGGCGCACACTGACCCTTCGAGCAGTGTTCTTAATTGATTTATATGCTGTGTTTGTGGCAAGAACATCATTGTGTGTGTTAGAACAACTTAAAACACTTTTCAAATCGTATTTATCCATACCTTTGTACAATGTCGTCTATTGAAAGTGAAAAGTAGCCTAAAATTCGCGAATTCAATTTGGGCCTTTGCAGTTCGGGGGTCGAGTAACCAAAGTCGCCCAGTTTGGGCTAAAACCAAATGTGGATTAGGGCTAACATTGGTGATCATTGCACCGATTTGGCGTGCGTATGTTTATGCACTACTTCCATTATCACTAGGGCAACCGGCGCGCGGTAATTGGCTGAGACAATATGTAAATATACTAGTGTGTGACATCATCCTAATTATAGTTTGGCACTGCTCGCGTGGAAGCTCGTTGTAATGATAAAGCGAGGGAGATTCTTTCTTTCATGGCCTCAATAATTCGTCTGAGTGGCCAGTATTTGGGAAATAATGGATCTCTGTTGTCTGAAGCCGAGATTGCTCCACGCAGGAGAAGACTTTCGTTCAGCAATGCTGGAAGGGGGATGCACAATATTTGGAAGGCTGAGACAAATCTCCCTTCTTTTGGGATCGGGATAATTACCTCCAACTGACCACTGCTTTGGCTTTTCTTTATACGTAGTAGACTGGTTAGAGAAGAAAGATAGATTGATCTAAAGTTGCCTGATTTCCATAACTGGAGAGGGATATTATCTAATACCAAGGCTCCTCCAGATTGGGATTGTGCAAGTGCGTTATCAACTTCCTTCTGTGTGAACTCTGAAGTTGTTTCGACGACATTTGTGATGGTAAACTCTTTGTCTAGGATAAGAAGGAGTTTCGGCCGACGTAGTTTTGACCAGTGTTGGCAGTCCATGTCGCTCTTTCTTTCTTCAGGTGTTCCACCAATCATTATAGGTTTATAGGTTTGGTATTCTTTCTACCACTAATGTTGTGACAATCTTCCAGGCCACCGGTTTACTAGAGAGAGCTTTTGCTGTGCTCTGCTAATTATGTAATCGCAGAAGCTCCTTTTCTTAAAAGTGTAGGCTTGCTGTATCTTAATTGTTGCCATTCTCTATACAGCTTGGAGTTTCTATTCTAGCATTCTGCACTTTTTCCGTTTGAGAAATGTTCTTAAAGGTCTCTTTGGTTTCTTCGGCAGAATATCCTGTGCTGCTTTAAACATGAAAACTGATTTGATATCTTCACTCTCTTGAACAAGTGTGTCAAAGTAGTGGGACACCTTGATTGCATATTGGCCTTGAAGTTGTTTGCTGTGGGAAAGTGCTTTGAAGTTCAGAGATTGGGCCTTACTCCTCTTGATCTTTGGAGCATGAAAGCTGAGAATGGCATTTGGCCGTACAATTCTGTGGTCTGAACCTACAGTGTCAATGTGCTGTATGGCTGTCAGTGTTGATCTTGCCCATTCTTCCTCACTAATAGATGTAGTCGAGTTGAGCTTTTGAAGCTTTAGGGTACTGGCTGGAAGGTCCATAATTTCCTGCTTGTTTGGAGAATGAAGTATTTGAAATAATAAGGTTGGATGCATGTCGCATTCCGATTTGTTGATTCGTGGAATGAGTGGATAACATCAATCTTGGGCCCAGCTTGAGCATTTAGTCCCCACACTATCAGAACATGTTGTGGGCAAAATTTTCTCAGAGGTGTCTGACAGGTTGTTTTAGAGTATGATGATTTTGGCATAAATATATTTAGAGTGCAGTTGATGATTAAACACAATCCTCCTGGAGTATCACCTTTGGGTTAAGAACACACCCTTCCAGCAGGCAGGAAGTCTGCTGAATATTTGGTCAGATGATTATTTTGATGGGCTAGCCGGGCTGCACACAGATAGTGTTAAGAGGTCAAGTTAGTACAAGTAGGGGAGGGGATGGTAAACCTCAGAGAAAAATTAAGGCGGAAGTCAATTGGAAGAAGCCAGAAACCAAAGGGTAAGTCAATCCATCCTTGGTTGGTCGGTACTACCGGGAATTTTTATCCTCTAACAATGGCCGACATTGCTGCACCTCTGTCTCATTCTGACCAGAAAGAAGAAGGTTGGTTGCATGGTATTTCTGGGAAAATATGTGGCTAATGGATTATCGCTTAAATTGCAAGGTCTTAGTTTTGTAATTAGACCCTTAAAACCAAAGCCCTCGTTTGTAGCCACTTAAAACTGCAAGGCTTAAGTTTTGTCCATACAGTAGATATCTCGTACATAATCAAGGCCCTCGTTTATAGCCACCTGAAACTGCAAGGTCTCAGTTTTGTTCATCATGGTGGTGCAACATGTGGGAAACAACTCTGCATTCCCCTGTTTTTTAATCAACTCAAAATGATACACTAATCTATGACCGCATGCATATTGTATATTAGGAGTGATAAACTGATAAAAGTGCAATTATTAGCTATCGTCATCCTTCTTCATGTCTTCACAATTGAAAAATATTTTTTTTAAATGACAGGATTGGATAAAACATACCGCCGTGAGTTGGCGTAGCTTTATACTCGTAACCACCACACATGAATCCACATATTCTGATTATTTACAGATGTTAGTTGGCCAATCACCCATATCTCTGAGACTATGATGCCGTCTTTAGTCTTTAGTCATCATTGGGGCGAATGGTCTAGCCAATTATGCAGGACCATATAAACCATCCTGCTGCCTGTGTCTGAAAACAACTTCTGCATCTTCTTGTTAATAACCAGTTTCAACATAAAAGACACATAATCTCCAGAAGGTATACCTGGCGATACTTGACTTTGTCGTGCTATCGTAATGATAAGGCATTTGTGTCGGAAAGTTCTTCTTTGACCTTAGGGTGGCTAGACCTCGCACAGTTTCTACTGAAGACAGACAGTTCTGGCAGAGAGTTGGTTACCCCTGGAAACGATCAAGCTATTTACAAGCCGTTTTCGTGCGGTTGTGTTTGCCCTCACAGGGCCGATGTTCGTATATGGCCTTGTAGGCTCACCGAAAATAAAACTCTTTACTTGCTGGCGACTGTCTTCTTCTTGTTTCCTCCTGGACAACTTCATCACCCCTTCAGTTCCCGGCGGAGATGGAAATGGTAAGGGGTAATCGCGAAAAAAAGAGGCTCGAAGTTATGGAGGGCGACTTTTTGTTGTGATTGGCGGGCGAGACAGACGGGCCCAAAACAAACGAGACAAGCAAACGAAAAAGGAAAAAAAATATAAAAACTGTGCATTTCTGTGGATCTTTTTGATTAATTGTATAGATAGAGTAGATCCCTAGCTAATCATCGTTTTTATTTATCCCCCAAATTTGATGACCTTAACCAAAAGATTAATTGTGAGTTGAACAAAAGGAATATTAAAAAAATACCACCTGGGCCAGTTTCACTTGCTGGTTAAGAAACTAAAGGGGCAAGGGGGTAGCATATGGTCTGGGATTAAAAGGGTGGTCAAACACGAAAAGAATAGTGTAGAGATCAGATATCGAATAATCACTAAAACCAATATATATTTTTCAAACGTTGAAGCCCCAGAAGAGAAGAAATTATTGCATGTGGGGGAGGAAGGAAGGCAATGAGGGAACTCACTCTAGCGGGGGCCTAATCATGAAATTCATGAAATTTTACTCTGAAACTAAGGGAGACCGGCCACAAGTATCTGCTTTTATGCACTGTTAAAAATTGTTCATGAAAATAAACGGGTTCTTACTGGCAGCTGGGACTCACAAAGTTTTTTAAAACGACCGTTTTTTTACAGGGTATTTGCACGTTTCGAGTCCACTTTACAGGTGCTCTTGACCACCGTTTTGAGTCGGGCGGGACAGTTAAAACAGCTTAAAACGCCCGTCTTTTAAGAACATTTTTAACAAGTGTGGGGACAAATGTGTGGGACAATGCTCTAATGGGATGGTAATTTCCCATTCCCTTTCCCCACTATCCTCCAAGATGCCCAGGGGAAGAAACCACAATGAAGGAAAGAAACCAGTGTTGAAAGAAAAAGATGGTGTGTTCAAAGGCCTCAACGAGTGTTGTTTTTATGGTTCTTTCCGGCTGCTGAAAACTTAGAGTGTTAAAGCCGAGACCAACAAAGCAATGTTTTGTGAATTGAATTTTCCAATATTATTTTATTGGCGATTTATATAAACTTATAAATTATGTTATTTCACAAGGAGCAGCAGCACTTTATACCTATTTTAATTTTAAATTTTCAATAAAGAATGTCTTGAAGTGATGTACCTGGCCATTCTGATGCTATCGGGGATACCCGAAAACTGGACCCATGTGTTTTCAAGTGTGTCCAATAATTGGCCATATCTCATAACAAGGACCCCCAAAGTACACCAATAAAATCTCATGAAAGCTGAAACATTTCTAAAAAAGGAATACGTTAACTTCCAGTTTAGGATTAAATTGAGTGGACAGTTATGTGGCTTACATTTTGGGCACAAAACGAATCAGAAGATTTTTCGCAGCAGATAGTTGTTCGTAGCCCTCGCAATCATATTATCCATTCTATTACGCAATTCGGGCCAAGAAACCCGCGTGCACAGCTATGTGAACTCGGGTTTTGCGCGTGGCATGTTTTAGTCGTCAGAAAAAAGGGAATTCCGTATGTGCACTTTGATTGAGCCCATTTGAAGCCCAGCAGTAAAACCTGTAGAGCTATTGTTCGATGCGCAGATATTACTATTTATCCATTTCAACATTTTTAAAATGCTTCTTTTTACACCTGTTTTGATATGGAATTTAATGGCACTTGGCATTACTATTTTATTTCAGCATAGCATATGATTTTATTTCAGCATGAACTGACATTTAAAGGTGCAACGAGAGATTTCAAATAACAGGCGTCCCTAAAAATGTGAAAATTCTGATTTTTGCAGTGTGTAAAGCTTCCTATCAAAATATCCCCATCTGAAATGATTAAGCTGAGAACTGTTTCTTTGGTATAAAAATAGTGAAATTTCTAATTTCCTATAGGACCAAATACAAAATTCTGCCTATGTTTTCTATTGAAATATAAGCATATACAAATCACCTTTTGTTTTCATTTTAAGTTATTTCTGTAGCAAAATAAAAGGCAGGGAATCTATTGCGTGGCTAATCTATATAAAATCACTACATATCACAGAAAATATGGATGACTTGAAATCTCTCGTTGCACCTTTAATATTAGCTACAAAAATATAAAGAAAGAAATGGATGCATTGCTGCGAGCTGAATGGGGCTCCGACCGATGAAGAGCAAATGGAATTGTGAGGTAAGAAGAAATGAGTAGTTATATGGTAAGGACAATAAAGAGATCACAAATTCACAAGCAGACTAAGAAGCAACGCTTGCATATGGGATACGCAATAGGAGAATGTCATTGAGGAGTTTGGGAGTGGATCGTGTTCCCAAATTGAAAACATTGAAAAGGACAAAGATAATAAACCAAAGAAGAAGACAAAATAGTTTAGCAGGTGATGATAAACTAGAGGTGATGCTCAATTGTCTTTTTTAAAAGAAGAAACATCCTGAATAAAACAGGGGAGAAAGAGAACATTCCATGTGCTGTGACAATGACTTTGGCTTCAAATGGTGAGGAAAGTGGTCTAGAAACTTTGATGAGTGTTATTGGGCAGGGGGACATATTGGTGTTCAATGGTTACCGAGGTCATCTTGTGTCGCGCCACCTAAGGTTATTGTGCAATATTCCAAATGGTGCTTCCTCTAAAATAGATGAGAATTCACCAAATTTGCTCAGAATGGTCCTTATAGCTTGGGTCATATGAGGTGTTCAGAGATAACAGGCTAAAGGTCATTGTATGAATATGCTCAAAATACTTCTGCAGAAATACATGTATATTCATCACAATTGGTTACGTCGGTTGAACTAAATCTTATGGATTGGTTTAGGGATAAAAGGTCAATGTTCACCAAGGGTCGTTTGAGGTCATTTTGAAAAATACTTATTAAGTCATGTTTCTTGCAAATGAATGGGAATGAGAACAAGCCTTTAGGAGTGACTCGTATGAGATGTTTTAAATTTGAAGTCAAAGGTTATCTAGAGGGTATTATTGAAAATAATTACAACGCCGTTTCGTCGCCAAAAATCAGTGAATCTTTTGTAAAGGTTAAGCATAACTTCCCCATCTATTTGTAATAGCAAATGTAAGTTGCCAGAGGTCAAAGGTCATGATGATGTCAAGTTGCCACCTAAACTACTGCGTGTTTCTCACTGATGGGATCCGGGAGAGGGACACTGTCACCCACGGAAAAGCCTTTTTTCGGTTCATTCTTCATGTAAGACATCATGGAATTAGCCTAGCATGAAATCTTCTATAAGAGGATCAAAGGATTACAAGGATTGTACAGCTTTATGACGTAAAAGAGTCTTTACTCTAGTCTAACTCATGAATATCTTACACCAAGGACACACCCTTTTTCGCTGACATAAGACCTGGGTTGCGTTTCAACGACAGGACTTCAATCCTCTTAATAATTTATTACATGTTGTTTGTATGGATCCTCTCATGAAACATTCGTATCGTCGTCATCTGCCCATCATAATCGTCATCATTCATAATCATCATCATCAATCATCGTGTCGTCGTCGTCGTCGTCAATCATCATCATGCGTCGTATCGTCCGTCGTAATCGTCCGTCGTAATCATATCGTCATATCTTTATCTCATCAACAGCGTTGATAGTGTATCATCATCGTCATCGTAGTTATCATCATCTCGTCGTCATCATCATAATCATCCTATCATCTCACGTCTCATCTTCGTTCTCATCATCCATCGTCCTCATCCGTAATCATCATCATCGTATCGTCGTCATCTTCATCATAGCATATCATCATCATCATCATTGGTGAGTCGCCTTCAGTACAAATGTTTTCAAAATGTCTGACGGCGATGTTTTATTTTCCATGTTGTTGGGTACGGTATCGCATTCTCCTCTTTTGGCTTCTTTTTTCCCATTTCTTGGTTGCATTTCACCCCCTTTGATTTCTTGGTCTATCATGTTATCGTGAAGGCATTAATGGAATAATCACTGCCCACCATACTACACTTCTTTTCTTTGATCTTATGATATCATTGACTTTTGCTTGTCGGTGTGTTTATACAACTCAATGCTGCTCAAGGGAAGGCAGATCAACACTACCCAATTGTGTTTGTAGACTTCTCCAAGGCGTTTGACTGTGTCGACAGGGATGCTATGTTGTTATGGGAGCACAGTACAAAATCCCTCCGCCCTGAAAAGTGCAACACCGCTATAGTTCCTATAAAACCTAGAATTTGAGCGTAATTTGTGTAGTTTAGTGGCGGATATTTGTCCTAGAGATTTGCTTTTGGTATCATTCATGTGCGTATTCTTTCATATTTAACTTATATTTTTAAAAATGGACGAGAAAGCGTCTTGGCGGTATGATACTTCGACATATGTGAACCGCCGTAAAACACCGATTCAGCGGGGCTCAGGAGTTAGAAATAACGGGGTGAAATTTTCAAATCTAGTTTGCCAAAACTGACATTTTCAATGTAGGTTCAAAAGGAGATATTTTAAAGATCATAAATTCAAAATTCTCTCCTGCAAATTTCATTGCTCTAGATAAGGCAGGGGCAAAGATATGACGGATACAAGAGAACGCATAAAGCACGTGTTTCAATAGGCAGACCATTTTGTACTCTGCCCCCTTATAATGACTGTTAAAAGCAGTTCCTAACAACTACTGGAATCCTCCAAGAATATACTGTTGCTGTCTACCTCTTTGTAATCGTGGTTGATTATATTCTCAGACTCATGACATCATAAACGAAGGGACTCACCATCAAACCCAAGTGTTATATATGTCACCAACGTTCTTAACTACGCAGACGATTTAGCTTTAACAACGGATCTGATTTGTAATGCACAAGATCTACTAACATCACTAAATGCCAAGAAAATGGAATCATTACCCTATCTACACTACAGGCGGTCCTCAAAGAGGTCAGGGACTAGAGTTCTATGTTGCCGACAGAGTGAAAGACTTCCTTGGAATGCTTGCAATATTAAGCTACAATCACTTATGGCAATCTGGTATCTCCAATTCAACCAAGCTGACCTTCTTGAGAGCCTGTGTGGAGAGTATCAGTTTGTTAAATGGATCATGGACATGAAAGAAAGATGTACAGGATAGAGTGGATGACACCTACCCCAGGCTTCTACAAAGCATATCCTGGCGTGAGCACAAGGCCAAGGTACAGATATATGGAGATATCCCTCCAATTTCATCCTCTGTCGTCCAGCGCCGGGTACGATTTGCTGGTCACTATCATCGTACAAATGACCAAGTAGTCGGATGTCATGTGTTGGAGGTTACCGTGCCCAAATAAATAGGGGTCGTCGTCCCTTTAACTACATTGATAGCTATTGATGTGATTGCTCAAGATATGCAGCAGGATCCATTTGACATCCTCAACTCAATGACGGACAGGGACATTTGGCGCTACATGGTAAACAGCATAGTGTTTAAAGGTGGGTGACCCGATCATGATCCAAATTTTCATATGATGTTTTATCGTTCACATGGAAGCATATCACCAAAAACATCTGATTACAAATTTTGAGTTAAATCGGCCCAGCCGTTTGGATAGCAGAAGCAAAAATTTTCAATGTTTGGTTCAGGTATTTGTAGCTATCCATTTCTTTATCAGGTGATTTTCTATTCTTATTTCTTCTATTTTTCTTCTGATGTTTCAAAGTTGGCCATGAACTTTACCTTGAACTTGTACTTTTGTAAGCCAACCATTTAGCTTTCAACATTCAAACGCAAAGCTGATCCTCCATATCTTGCGAATCTAACGTCAGTCAGTTGTTCCCAATCGATGTTCATTCCCTTCTCCTTTAGGATGGACTTCGTAAACTCTTCTCTCACGGTTTTGGGTGATAATGTGAGCTAATGTGTCCTCTTTGTCTGACACTTCAATAAGCTGAGCATATACACTAACTGACATCATTCTTGGTACAAGAATAGCAATAATCAATTATGAATTACCAGCACAAATCATACGTTTGATTTGTACATCATTTATTGAATTAAATATAATTCCAACTTAAACAAGAAAGCCATATGTCACCTAACCGTCGGCTTTAATAGACAACACTGTGTGCTTATCTCCCGTATGAAAGAATTACAATTGTCTACCTTTTTATTCTAAAAAATAAGATGAATTACCAAAATGCCCCAACCTTTTATGGCAGAGAAGCCAAGTCCAGATACAGCACTTCAGTACAACCCTTTATGAAGCTTCTAATGGTGCTCATTATCTTCAGCAAACTCTCTCCTTTCCAATTTATCTGACTGCTAATTCTATTTTACCCCAAATGCCCATTCTTAAAATATATAGCTGTAACTTTAAAATTTGCTATGAATAATGTGTTCTATAAGTAACTTCAAGATCTGTGAACAAGAATGTCACATTTCCTCTTCAAGGTTAAAATTTAAGGGAAAATCTTTTAGTAATTTTGATCAATCCCCACCCCAAAAAAGTAATATTTTTGCAAAAGAGCAAAACTAAGGAATTAATTTGCTGATGATAATTCTGTCGATGTATCAAATAGGCTGTATTGATACAAAAATGTCAATGTCGGCATCTAACTCTTGAAAATATACGTCGACTTAGTATGCATATTTTGAGCTATTTTCACAAATTTTTACTGAATATTTTCCCCTTTTAAAATTTCCTTTTTATAACATTTTGTTTTGCTATTGTTGTTTTTGATGATTTATAACTGTACATTAATTTTGGACTAGTTGTAGAATTCAAAGATATGAGAATGATCATATAGGAACAAGCCAACAACAGCAATAAACATCCATTTACAGTCACATTCTAAAGAGTAAAGTGAACTTAAACTAGCATATATAAGAGTGTTTCTTGGTGACAGTCCTGCAAAAACTTGTAGCTTAAAATAAAAGTAGACCTGCATAGTAATAATACCAATTACAGCCTGTCTCAAAAAAGTGGTACAATCAGAAAAAAATTTGGTTAAATATGAAATTTCAAAATAAGCCATTCTTACTTGGTAATATTAAAGAACAAAGACCAGGCTTTCCAATTATGTTGATCACCTTATATGCTTTTGTCAATCCAGAGATATAATCAATTTACTGCGATACATCAAAATCACTTTTGTGCCACATTTATGCATATGCCATGCTGTATTGAAGCTCACAAGATTGCAACTTGGCAAAAGAAACAAAACACAGATTAAAGTAAACAAAGAGAGTCTAGTTTTATCGACCACAAGTTTTAATAGTCAACATAATCAGTTCAATGATAAATATCTTCTTTTCATAATAATAAACAATACAAATGCAATACAATGCAATTGCA
The DNA here is from genome assembly GCA_023653785.1 of Ophioderma brevispina. Lineage (NCBI taxonomy): Eukaryota > Metazoa > Echinodermata > Ophiuroidea > Amphilepidida > Ophiodermatidae > Ophioderma > Ophioderma brevispina. The sequence goes on from JAMKCH010085576.1 coordinate 49,006, forward strand.
ACCAAAATAAACACTCCAAATCCAAAGAAATGGTTTTAAAAAATATTGCACTATCTTTGTGCATTTACTAATTGTTGAAGTCAATAAAAAATTGAATTTGGAAGCAAGGTATCAAGGTGCTGGTATGAATTTGCGTTTCATGTTACTTCAAGATCATAAAAAGTCTCTCCTCCAGGTTGCTGTACGCTCATGGTTCTCTTTTAACGAACAATAGTATGTCGAATGTTATTAACTTTATCTTAAAGCCAGAACTTACTGATCATAACTTCCACCATTACGTAACCGTTATCGTATCTTTTAGAGTTTCTTTATGAAGTTAATCCCTTTTTAAAGAATTCTATATCTGTTCAAATGTGAATAACTTATTTATTTGCAGGACTGTCACCAAGAAACAGTCTTATATATCCTAGTTTAAGTTCACTTTACTCTTTAGAATGTGACTGTAAATGGATGTTTATTGCTGTTGTTGGCCTGTTCCTATATGATCATTCTCATATCTTTGAATTCTACAACTAGTCCAAAATTAATGTACAGTTATAAATCATCAAAAACAACAATAGCAAAACAAAATGTTATAAACTCGATTTTTGTGTTCCGCAGTAAAAATGGAGTTATCTCTGGATTGAAACAAGCAAATGAGGCGAAACAAGAAATACTGGAAAGCCTGTTTTTTTTTCTCTCTAATGTGATTTTCAAAATGACTTACTTATGTTGAGGTATAATATTGAAAAAATCGGTTTATGATTGTACCATTTTTTTAGACAGGCTGTATTATACAGCCTCCAGCCGCTTCATGTATTTTTGCTGGTGGGAGTCCCATACTGGGGCTGCATATTCAATGTGTGGTCTAACTAATGTTTATAAAGCAGTTCTTCGTTTAGTCTAACGAGAACATTTGTTAATGTTCTTTTTGATGATACCCAGCATTTTCTTTGCTTTTTGGTGCAATGATAATAATGTCGCAGGTGAAAAAATAAAGAGCAGCTATTTCTGTTTATTTTATTATTTGTCAATAGCTGCCCTATATTTAATGCCTGTAATGCTAAGATCGGCCTCTTCATGCTTCACAACCAAAACAAATATTTTTACATAGCGAGCAGGTATAAACGATAGGAAATGTAAAACATACCTTGTACTGACGTAGCCATGTTAATAACGACTACCATACATTAATACATAGATTATAGATGATTACATACAGATGTTAGATCATCTATATATCGTGGTTGAGGCTGAGATGCTGTCTTTATTCATCACTTGGTGATCTTAGCAACAATGTCGGATCATATAAACACGCCTATTGCCTGCTGCTGGAAGACACGACATCTTTCTCTAAACCAATCTCAACTTTAATTTGACAATCATTTTTTTAATTAATCAAGGTGTCACATTCTACCAAATCAATACCCTTGGTGATGCCACGACGTTACATTGGTATCATAATGAAGCGCTTTTGTTTTGGGGATTTCATTTGGACAAAATAAGAAGATACGAGTAACGTCAACTTTCTATTGAAGATATTCCCGGTATTCCTGTGGAGAGTTGAGGATACAGTCGGTTAACAATGGAACTGATAATGATTTTCAAAGCACTATTGGTACGGTTGATGTTTGCAATACATGGAAGCATTGCAGTAGCAATGCTAGTCAGACTCACCGAAATAAAGTATTACTACCTGGCCGAATGTCTTATTTTTGTCTTAATGTTGGAAACTTTTATCACACTTAAGGTTACGGGTGGAGAATGGAAATGGTAAGCATTGTATCGTAATATACTCACCATCATTAAATCAACTGTTCGAACATTTTCTGTGGAGTAGAAAATTGTTGTAATTTGAATTTTGGACAAATGTACCAGTAGACAAATTTCATAAATTTGGGAAGAAGACTATTTTTGACTCCGGTATGTAAGAGAATTCCAAGCGATGGTACGCGCACCACTGACCAATTCCATTGTTCTTTGAAAAAAATCACTGATCGCTCATTGGAAGTACGCTAATGTAGTATCATCCCCGTTTCGATTTTTTTACATGAAGTACTTTCAAATAGTTGTTATAACTGTTAACAACATTTCTGTCTTTGATTTTGTCTTACGTTTACAATATAAAAACAATGAATCGTACAGAACTTCAGGTATCACAGCTATGATCTATGTTATATATGGTAAAAAAAAACCCATAAAACTAAAATGCCAGTGTCACGTAAAGGGCTGATAATGATAATCATTAAAATGGTTTGTTCACCATGCCACCTATAATCAATTATTCGAGATTCTCTTCAACTTAATCACTACCAATGAACAACTTACTGAAAGGTACACGCAATTATCCATATTAAGTTTATATTAAGTAATATGGAATGGGCAGTCGATATATTTCCTGAATATGGTTCCAAAATTATGAAGAACATGTTCATATTGTACACTTTATGTCTGCATTCAGTAATATATTTCTGAGTTAAGTTGAATGATTGAGGAAGACCGATTTCAAGGATTGGTCTGACACAAACTATTTGAAACTGAATCCCATCAAATTACAGGCTCTGCATATAAATTTTGTCATTTTGTTATGCAATTGAATGATTGTGTGTCTACGAAAACAAAAATCTTTCAAAAAAGTCTAGATTTTTCAAAATTTATATATTCCTGTTGTCCAGTTGTATGACTCTCTAAAATGTAGTCTTTGTCAAAGACGCCTCAACCAGGAGCTACCAGGATTGTCGGAGGCGAGTGTCGAGGGCGAAGCCGAGCGGAGCACAAGTATTCCCCATGAGAGGGCGCTATACCACATCGTATACATGGACTGTAGGAAATAAAGCGCAACGCCTTGTGAAAGAGACACATCCTAATTAGAGTTTAAAAATTCACTCGATTAGAGTAATTTTCGAATGAATTTTTCACTCTAAATTAGAGAGTAAAATAAACGACAAACACGTACTATGTCACTGTGTGACAATGATTAACAATGTGAACGATAGCTATTATAAACGCATTGCACTATCTTTATTCCATGTATACCAGAAAGATCAACATGAAACACAAATCCGGAAATTAATGTTAATAGCAAACCGCATTTATCATCTATCAGTGTTGAGACGAATAGATCGAGTAAAACAGTTTTCCAGGTCTTACATTAACGCCAAATTGAGCTTGAAGTGCTCCAATTATTGGCTACAGTGAAGTACCTGTTTTCGAACGTGAGCGTAATTAAAATGATCAATAGTTTCAACCATTAAAATGCTTATTATGTGTTGCATACACACTTTAAAAAGTGTCACAAAATCTATTGGCGCCGGATCTATGCGTGTAACAAATTCAATGGCTTATAACAACCCGTCTGAGCTGATAATGTGATATTCTGAAAGGCTTCAGAAGAAAACACAAATGATACTAACCTATTTAAAAAAAGGAATATGGAAGTGGCTACTGGGTAGACAAGAAACTGCAAAATTTAGGGTGGGGCGAGCTCGTAAATACTTAAATCCCCCCCGGAACTGCAGAGGGTTATATGAAATAATTATCCAGTCAGGGACAGGGTAAGAAGGGTGCATACAGATAGAATGTCTATCTTGATTGGTTACTCAGAGGTTATATCACATTACCTCATGTAATGGCCAATCAGAGATACTGTCAAGAGAAGTGCAATGGTAGAAAAAGTGATCTATCTCTACAATAAACTTGGCATAAAATGGCGTAAATTATAAACTAGGGGCCTGAAATGAGACATATATTTGAGGAACAACCCCGTATGATCAGCTGTGTTGAGTACATTCCCCGGGACCTCAAGGGTATAGGATCTAGGATCTGGTTTAAAATTTGAGGGAAGCCCAAGAGAGGTCCAGGGAATTTAAGAGAGACGTGTCCACATCCAGCCTTTGTCCCCATCCAGATTGCATTGCGTATAGAGGACACAGTGCATTTATAGTCTTTCCACGGAACTTCAAATTGGTCACAGGAATGATTATTGAGATCGCTTAGTCCCAGACCAAGTTTTCTCGAAAGATGTCTAATAACTATCAGGCTTGCTGGAAAAGTACCATAGCAAAAAAGCTTGTTAATCTTAGCTTTAGAGGCGTCGACGCACTCTTTGACAGCTTTTGACGAGCGGTGCAGACACTGAATCAAGCACACAGGATTTAGATGTCCATCTGCGTTTGTTAAAGACTAAGAAATTTATGTGTGCATTTCTCAGGAAATCTACTTCAAATGTTCGTGAACTTACTATTACAGTAGTCAGCAAATTGATTGGCAAGGACTTTATTAGATTCACACTTGGGAAGAAAGGGTATGTTATTCTTATTAGCCTCTGACAACGGATTTCTCATCAATTTGAGATGAATAATACTGAGTCTTTTACAACACGTCGATGGTCACAGTAATTTGCCGGTGAACTTCGCGTCTTACATTTCTCCATTGTCTCTCAAGTCGCCTTCAGGCCAGCTTCACCAGCCGGATGATCTAATTAAGCCAAAAACTATTAGGCCGTAACCTGGTGGTAATCCATGTTCTTGTTCTTGAAGGACATGCGTCTCAAGAAGGCGACTCAGTAATGACTCACATTTCTCAAACATGTCAACGCAAGATTCAAAATTCATTGTTGCAAAGTCAATCGCGGAGACTGTCGATGTTAATTGCTTTCAATGGACCTGGAGTAATAGTGACTTTGGAAATCTTGTGCTTTTGTAACATTATTGTACACATAACGGTAAAAATCCGAAGTTGACATTGAGAACCCGATCTGCCCTCCTCGGGATATATATTTACCGATATTATGGTATAAGTGGTACTGCAAATACTTGGATTGAAAATTATCTGGATAAAACCCGAAACAATTCTTTGATTATAATCAACACCATTCGTCTAATTCTTCCATCAGATGCGGCGTACCTCAAGGCTCAATCCCAGGACCCCTTATATTTTTACTTTATATGAATGACCTTCCTCAATGCTCTCCTAATCTTTATTACGTTCGCCGATGATACTCCCGGATGATACTAATAGCTTATATTCCAATAAAGAACCTAAATTAACTAATTTAAATAAAGAATTATTGGTTTAAAATAAAATTTCTCTAAACATTAAAAAATTATAGTATTCAGAAATAAACATAACCCTTTACCGCCAAATGATATTAAAAATAGTATCGACAATAAGCCGCTTGAAAAGTTAACACAACCAATATTTTAGGCATTTTAATTGATGACGATGTGTCTTGGAAAACACACACTTCACAGTCATGTTATTAAAATAATTTCTAAATACAACGGGATTCACTGACTACCTTATATAACACGCTTGTCTTTCCTTACATCAACTACTCTAACATTATTGAGGCATATAAAACGAATTCATTTTCATTCTCTGTTTTTAATGAAAAAAAAAGATTACTCGGTCTGTACAAATTCACTTTGGCTAGCTCATATTGACCCTCCTTTCTCCTCCATGAATACGCTTAAAATTCATGACCTCTATATCTTTCATCCCGCTCAGTTTATCTTATAGGTGATCTTTTGTTCTTGACCAGACAACAGTCACAAAACATCCATCCTTATGACACCCGATCATCTAAGGACCTGTCTGTTAGACAGACAAGCACCAAGCTCGCTGAAAATACCATTGGGATCCAAGGTGCCTTCTTACGGAATTCATTGAATGACTGTCTTAAACAGTCCTTACCCTTAGCTGTTTAAAAAATATCAAAACAGTTCATTGACTCTTATTTTACAACTGACATGTGGTTTGGGTTACTCATGCGTTTTATTTTTTATTTGAGCAGCACCCTTATTTTCTCCGTGTGTTTGTAATTTACTATTTTTGTATTTTCTGATGCCATTTCAACACAAGTTTCATATTTATATTGTCAATTGTGTAATAACTGCATTGGTGCCACTAAATACGTGTTCTGTGTCCTCATCTCTTGCATATTATATTTATATACATTTATATTAAATTTTCACTCTGTTAATTATTATGATCATCTTTTAATTATATTTGTTACTTTGATTATAATTATTGTACTTGTGCAATGAGATGAAAACTGAAACCTGAGGCTGAACCGATATTTTTAATTATTGGTGATAACAGCATAATTATATTCAAATGAAGAATAATGGTGAATAACCTTATTTGACCGCCACTGAGAGATTGCACAGCCTAGCTTCTCCTCTGTTTATATGCCTGTGCTTCTTGGTATAATGTTGGAACGAGAAACCCTGAAATCCTATTCAACACTTTTTGTTATGATTTGCATAAAGTAATAAGCTCGAACACTAAACATGATATGGTAAAAATGGCGACGATTATGATAAAGACGACGACGACGATGATGATGAAGAATTGTTTGAACAACTGAATTTGGGCCTATCACACTGCTGTTACCCGTCACTCTCCAAAGCCATTTAATTGGCTAAGTGAGCTGAAAACTTAAGAACAAATGCGAGCAGTGGAAAGACCTCAAACAATTATGTAATCTTAATATTTCTATACTTCATTCTATTAATAACCAGCGCTACTGTTTGATATAGGTTAACTTTATCTTTCACATATCATATAATTTGTAATTTGATAGCATATTGTACACACCTATCTTGTGCCATATTGATTAGCGCATCTGATAGTTCCCATCCAGATATCAGACTTACGTGTAAATATTTTAACGTAATATTTCTATATCTATGGCATTTCAATCACTACTCATTGATTAATACAATTATGGAACACAGGAACATTGAATAACGGTAATGACAGTGAATTGGTAGATGGATAGATAGTGGGTGGGTGGAAGAATGGGTGTGTAGATGGATAAAGTTGAAAAGATTACGTATTATGACTGTCAATAATTAATCTCTTTTAAAGCACTCTCTGACTCTGAAATTGTTATATTTTATACTGTTAATTTGCTTGTCTTATTCATATATCTCTTTATTTACCAGGCACTACAACATCACGCTATCACGCTATGCTACACCATTAATGTCATTTCAATTATATCATTATATTGTTTATATTGTATTTCCAATTTAAATTATATTGAAATTTGATGTATATTCTTATGTTGCGATGAAATAAACTTGATTGATTGATTGATTGAAATATTTGGCCAAATGTCCAACAAGGCTTGCACTATGGACACACTTCCTTCCTGGCTCATTGAACATAACTTGACATATCTATTAGTAAACAGTTCTCTTTTGACAGGCACATCATTATACCTGTACTTAAGAAGATATCTTTGGATCATGATGTTCTATAGGCCAGTTGCTAATATCAAATTCATTGCCAAATTGATTGAGAAGGCCGCATCACGTCAGGTAATACAGCATGTTGGTGTTGGTGATCCATTGCAATCTGCTCACCATTCCATTGAGACATCCCTTCTACAGGTTAGAAATTACACCCTACCTTCAAGCCTTGGATGCCAATAAGGCCATATTGCTCGTATCGCTTGCCGTCGGTACCATTGACCATGATATTTTGATTAAAAGACTTGAAACTAGTTTCGGCATCACAGACCCTGCTCTTGCCTGGTTTAGATCATATCTCACTGACCGTAGTACCCGAGTGATGGTTAACCACGAAATGTCCAAGCAGCATTATTCAACTACTCTGTTACTCAGGGCTCCATTGAAGACCCTCAAGGTTTCATAATGTATACTCATCAGCTTTTTCTGAGAGTTTAATCCAACGATTCCAGGTGATT